>PVIU01031925.1:0-14185 GCA_004026605.1 Ondatra zibethicus
GGGCTCAATCCATTGCTCTGATGTGAATGTGGGTCTCTGTCTCTATCTCCATCCATCGGATGAAATTTCTCCCACCTCTATCCCCGCCCCTGGCTTCCAACTTTTGCTTGATGATCCTGTTTGCTTCCAACTTCCAGGAGGTTCTGTGTATGCTTTCTTTGGGTTCACCTAGGTATTCAGCTTCTCTGGGCTTTTGTAGAGATGATGTGCAGCTAAAGTCCCTCCTCAGTATAATAAACCTCATGTAAGTATTAAGGGAAGCACCCAAATTGATGGGGGAGTAATAGTACAAAAGCTTTGTTGATGGGACTTGAACAGCTTAAAATAATATATGAAAGTTAGAAACATCAATGCAATTGAACTATAGGAGAGAAAAGAAACACACAGCTCACTCATCACAGAAACACTTACATGTTTTTTGATTAGAATAAAGAGAAGAGAATTGTGAAAAATTATGTGTTTATTATTAATTTTTCATACTATAATTATGATATGGACCTGTTAATGTTTGTACCTACTTTGGTTCATTAGGAAAGTTTTATTGACTGAAAAGTGTTTAGAGATTATCTGAGAAAAATTAACATGATGCCAATGAGTACTCAGAATTGGTTTGTTTAACAAGACAAATTTAGATTTTAAAGTAGTTAAAACTGCTAAGACATCCTAGACCAACTTAAAATAGGCCATTTCATCTTGGTCATCCTATACTCCTTTATTAGACGATATTGTGGCCATATCATATGTATCACCAAACATTATCAGCTTGCCTATGATTTTCTAGTTAGTGAACTCTGTCAGTGGAAGATGGCTCAGAGGTGCACTGCATGAAGCTATGCACCCTCCCTTATCCCTTTATAATTGGAGGATGGTAGTCAATGGGCCCTCCATATACATGTAATCTAAGACAGATCATGCATGACAGAATGTATATACTGATGATGGGTAAATCTGGAAGGTGGAAGACAAGCTAAGCCAGGCACAGATCTATCCTGTAGCAGAAGTACAGGCTTTAATAAATACTTTAAAAAGGGTGAATATGTCCGAGTCTATGGACATGGGATCATTCCACATTGAACAAAGGTCAGAGATTCAGGCCTAATCGTTTTCCTTCAAGGTTATGATGGGAATTTGACACAGGCTGTGGCTCTCTACAGGATGCTTGCCCTAAGTTTTGGTCAATGCATGTTATGCCTAAACAACAAAATATTTAACTTAGATATAGTTACTTGATTTTTCAAGTATTGAAGAGGCAATTACTTTATTTGGTAGAAGTTTTGCCTTCTTCACACATTTTGGGTTGGGGTATATAAAGCATATGAAAACTACACATGGACAAATTTAGTATTCACTAAGTTGCCATCCTGACTGTTTTCTGTGTCTCTGTCCTTTTCTTTTGTATATCTGTTATTTCTGCCTGACATTTCTAACCTATATGACCCAACCCAGAATATACCCTTCAAGGCTGGGCCCTGACAGATGTTGCCCCAATGTAGGACCTGTGACAAATATCCACAATAAATATTTAAAAGTTTGGATAACACTTGATAAACAATATTTTTATGAGTCTGTTTGAGTCAGTTAGTCATTGACTTGAAACTAGTGAAACTGTTAAAGAGTTCTATAAGGATCTATCCTCCCTTCCCCATATGGTACTTTCTGTGGTGTCTAATGAAAGAGAGAGCAAAGCCTTGTGTTAGGGTTGGACATATTCAAGCATACAGATACAGATGCAGGGACAGATTTTAAGATAGAATACACAAAGAAAAAATTTAGGTTTATACAAAGATACAAATGAGTAATGGAAGACACTGGGAAAGTAAAGTGAAAGATTAAAACTGGGATTGATCTTTTTCAAATGACACCAAGAGGAAGTGCTCCAATTTTTGTTCTTAATGCAAAACTGCTATATATATATAACGCTGCATCAACACATCTGTAGCTCTGAGTTTATTATTAATACGTCCTAACCGATAGCATAAACACATATGTATACAGACATACATGATCACAAAATTCTTACTGGATTACTTGAACCATTTTGTTATGCTTATATGTACATGTTTCCAGGGCTGAGCACATGGTCTTCTGGAAGACTAACAAGTGTATTAACCAGAGAACCACTTTTCTGTTCAAGAACCATCTTTCAGACAGTAATAAGTTTATGGATTATTTTCAATATTTTGATTTTATGGAAGAGGACTTAAGAGAAACTAAATAGCTCAGTTTAAATCACTAATCCATTTAATTTGTGCTCTGGGCAATTTTAAAAATTTTAGTTGAAATAGAAATAACTTTAAGAGTATTTGCAATATTTAAGGTAATGTCTAGTTTATAAGAAGAATTTAGCAATATAAGTACTACTATTGCCTTTTTGCTATAAGGCAGATAATATGGGTATGCTTTACAAAATATAAACCATTTCATTGTCTATATATATTTTTTCAAAATTTCCCTAATGTGTTATGAGACTTCTAAAAGTCGAGTTTAGAAATCAGTTGCTAAAGATATACAGAGGTAGCTATTCTGAGAAACAAATTATAAAAATGGCAACTACTTCTGATGGTTCATCCATAGCTGTTGTGTGCCATGCTTGTATGTAGTTAAGCAAGTGAATGTGCTTATTGTCAAGCCTGATGTCTCAGTTGGTTGCTGAGGACCTAAAAAATGGAACTAGAAAATCAGGTCACTCAAGTTGTTGTGTGATCTCTCCAGAGGCACTGTAGCAAATATGTGCACTTGAACATATACAGTACAAAGACACATGTTCATTAAATGTAAATATTTTAAAGGATAACAATCCAAAGCAAAGAATCATTCCATTTTAAACACTAGTACATTCAAAAATGCATAAGCACACAACCAAAAAAACACAAAAATTATTGAACAAACTATTTTCAAATTAAATTGAATTGCAACTGTTACAAGTAAGAAATGCCAAAGCCTATAATTTTGTCTTCTTATATCTAATCATGTTCATTAAAAAGAAATCATTGATTGAAAAATATTTCCACATCACTGTTGAAATAATAGAATTCTTGCATACAGAAATAGTTCAGTGGTTAAGTGCAGGGATCAATGGAAATGGCATGGTCTAGCTGCCTTGAGAAGCATGAGTCACAAGATATTCAGGTTAGAGTATATGGATCCTTAAGCAGCATGTTACTTTTAACTTTTTTGAGACCAATACAGTCCCTCAAGCAGTGAAGCATTCAGCTACTTTGTGCTTTTCTGTATGTTCCTTTAGTGGTCAAGAAAGCATAAAAGCTTGACAGAACAATAGGTCATAGACATTAATCTTGTTTACCTTGTAGAGCTTGCAAATTTTCTTATATCCTGGCAACTAGAACTGTGTTGATTCTAACAATTGGTATTTATATTCTGATTCTGATAAAGGTATAGAAAGTCTGTCTGACTGTCCTTAATAAAATTGTCACAGCCTCAGTGCTTCTCTAACACCTTTAGCATGCCTAATTTAATTCCTAGTGGACATATTAGGTAACCTTCATCTGGTAAGCACAGGTACTTACAGTTAAGAACATTTGTTATTCTTATAAAGGATATGTGCTTTGTTCCCAGCACAGTCATTGAGGCTCACACAGCTGCTTTTAATTCTAACTTCTGTGTATCCAACTCCATCTTCTGACCTTCGTTGGCATATGCACTCATATACACCACACCCACACTACACACAAAAAAATTGGCAAACATTTTATTAATTATACTCATTGTAGTAGAAAAGCATGTACATCTACATTTGTACTTAGTGTAATGAAATAGAATAGCATGAAATATTCAACATTTATTCATCCTTAATGTAGTATTAATACATGTGATAAATGTGTGTTCAGGTAGTTGTACATATAAGGATTATTCAGACTGATGTCAGCATTATTTTGAAGTTATACATATATATATAATCCGTTTTCTCTATAAAATTTGGTTATTACTTTTCATGCATTCTGAAGGCTACTGTTAAGATATTAATATTATGTAGATACCAGATCATTGTACAATATTATATATTGTAAGCTTTCCAGCACTTATTTTATTGAACAGGAACTGTGGAGATAAACGGTTTTAATAAAATCCCAGTATGTTTTATAAGCAAAGCTTTTTTAAAATTTTTCTTTCATTGCTTCTTTTCATATTCCACTCTATACAGTTTTCACTTGGGAATCTGCATTCATGTAAATTATTTCTAAGGAGACTTATTTTATTGAATAAGAGTCAAAAATTCAAAGTTATAGTTATAAGGAAAAGTCTTTCAGGTAAAGTCATGTTTCTGCATTGAATACATTGCTTTGGAAACTTGCCTCAAATTCAGCTCAGTGACGGTATTTATTTACATACAAATTTTTTTTAAAACATACACTATTCTTAGTATGCTTAGTAGAGATAATTACATTACACTGAGTTTTTGAGAAATCCTTAGGAATGAAATTTTAAAATTTTATTACAGCAAATGGTAAATAGTTTAGTATTTTGATAATAAACAATTTGCATACATGTGTCAAAACACTACATGGTAGCATATGCATAAAGTTACATGTGACCATTTTTTGAATTGCAAAGCAAGGTAAATCCTCAACATTAACAAACTTAAAATTTCATTTTAATTGATTAAAGTTTTACCTAGCTATATCTTGAGTTCAATAGGATCTAATAGTTTGTAAAAACAAAAAAATAGTAGTCTTTTTAACAATTTCACAATTCCATACAATGATGACAAGGAATAACAAAGTACTGTGTCTTTTTAAAAAAAAAATCTAGAAAGTTCAATTATTTTGACATAAAATTCTTGGATATATGGTCTTCAACCAGAGCATTATCACCTAACTAGGGACAATATTCTGAGATAAAACTTATTCTCTTTTCAACAGCTATCACTTATGTAAAGCTTCTTAGCAAAACATAAAAATATTTTTTTATTATTGCATTATAAATAGTACCATTCAAAATTTCCACCTCCTCCGCTCCTCCCATTTTCCTCCCTCTTCCCCACTCCCCCTCCCCTTTTCCCCTCCAGTCCTAAGAGAGGGCAGGTCACCCTGCCCTGTGGGAAGCCCAAGGCCCTCTCGCCTCCATCCAGGCCTAGGAAGGTGTGAATCCAAACTGACTAGGATCCCAAAAAGCCAGTACATGCAGTAGAATCAAATCCCAGTGCCATTATCATTGGCTTCTCAGTCAGTGCCCATTGTCAGTCATATTCAGAGAGTCTGTCTCGATCACATGTTCGTTCAGTCCCAGTCCAGCTGGCCTTGGTGAGCTCCCACTAGATCGGGCACACCATCTCAATGGGTGGACGAATCCCTTGCGGTTCTGACTTCTGTGTTCATCTTCTCCCTCCTTCTGCCACATTCACACCAGAGCAATGGATTGAGCTCCCAAGGTCCAGTCGAAGAGCAGAAGAATCTTCATCCAGCGACGGATGGAGATAGAGACAGAGACCCATGTTGGAACACTGGACTGAGCTCCCAAGGCCCAGTTGAAGAGAAGAACAGAAATTATAATCTAGCCAAAAATCAGAAAAATCTTGCCATCTTTGTATGACAGACATAAGAAAAAATAATCTTTTTTGTTCTCAAATTTCTTTAATAATTTTAAAGAGAGGCACATAAGGCAAAAAGAAGTGGAACCACTCAATATTCTGCAAGTACCTTCCAGACAGATTTAGTCCTCAAATGAATATGTTGCCAGTTTTTTTCTTGTCCAATATGCAATTTTGAAAAAAAGTAGATATTAAAAATAAGACAATTATGCTGTTTCTATCATTAGTTATCAAGCTTATGTGAGAAAATCTGTAATTCTATATTACAATCCATAATATCAGGTTTTTTCTTTACTTGAGAGCAGAAACAAAGCATGATAGATTTTGAAACTTATTTAGATTTTATTGATAAATATATGAGAAAATATAATTAGATAAGAGAATCAACTCACAGCCCAATAAAGTTTTATATAATTTCTACTAAAGGATAATTGATAAATAATATGTTTACCAATATTAATCCATTTACTCTTTTTCTAACAATATACATGAGTTTGGGAATTCAGTTAAAAAACAGGCATATTCATCTCAAAAATTTTTAGAATGAAAGATGTAGACAGATTGTTTTCAATAATAGATCCACCAGTGAGATCCTACTTGGTTGCATCTTATCTTAGAATATTATGTCATGACAAATAAGCAGACGAAAGACAATGAAAAAGCAAAGCTACAACAAGGCACATAAGGAGACACAAAGACAGCAGAAAAACACAGAAAAAAAAAGATTTTTATTGTAATATACGAGCTTGAGATAAAAGATGTGTTTTAGTTACACAAGTTTAAATCTTGAGTATAAAGGTGTCATCATTCAGGCTCATATGCTCAAGGCTTGCATAACAGTTTATGGGTATTTTAGGGGCAAAAGTTTGGCTCCAATAAGTAGATTATTAGGTATGTTGTATATGGGTGGGTAACTTGCTCTGACCCCATCCTATATCTCTGTCTGCTTCCTGGCAGCCAGAAAATTGGTTGTGTCTATTTATCACACACTGAGTGATATTCTTCCTCATGTCATACTCAAAGTAAAAGTACCAGTCAAAAACTGACTGAGTCCTATCTTTAAAATAATGAATCAAAATAGCAGTTTTCTTATTATATTTCATACATATTTATCATAGTGATAAATGTCTTGCAAAAGTTGTTTTCCTAACTCTTCTAAAAACCTAAGTTGCTAAGATATGACTGGAGTCCTAAAAAGAACATCTAACTTTCTATAGCATTTATTAGATGGTTACAATTATTTTTAGTATTTATTTTACAGAACATTGTGCTGATTTTTTTCAATATGTAAAATACAATATTCTTTGGCAGCAATATCTATTCAAGTAAACATCATGTTACTAAATAAGAATAAAACTCTGTGGTAAAATCTTTTCCCAAAAAGTACTTTATTTCTTTAGAGTTAGATTTCTTAAAAATCTGTTTACAAAGATTTTTAAAAAGGTTTGGGGAGTCAAGATAATGTACTGCAATAACAGTAAGCAAGCAAAAGCAGAATGCAGTTATTCACTGAGTACGTGACTACAGAATTGCTAAGAAACACTGTAGATAATTTTGTGGAGGATCTTTGGAAAGAAATTACAGTTGTGAGTAGGATGAACTCAATGGATAAAAGATAACCTAGTTTTAACAAGCAAGGGAGAATAATTTCAATCTCTTCCTATATTTCAGTTGTTGTCAGTAACAGTGGCTTTAATGGAATGCACGTTCTTAATCCAATCAGAAAAAAAAATTAACTGGAAAATAGCAGAAAAATATTAAAGAGAAAAATTTAAGTTTCCTTACAGATTATTTAGCATCATCAATGTCAGGTCTGACTTGATCCTATGTTTGTTGTAACTATTATACTCTTTCAGGCTCTTGCTTTGATTCTCTGTATTTTCAAATTTTGTGGGAATATTATATAGACAAATTTGTAACTTTAAAAACAACAGCTTGACTCTAGTAAGTAGGTAATTGGACATGACTGGGCTGGATAACTTGTTTTGACCCCTTCATGAATCCCTGTGCTGCTTGCCGCCAGGTAGAGAATGGGCTGCCACTGCTGCTGTTGCTTTTTCTTCTTTGTCTCCTCCTCCTCCTCCTCCTCCTCCTTCTCCTCCTCCTTCTCCTCCTCCTCTTCATTATCCTCCTCTACTACTCCTTCTACTTCTTTTAATTTTTGGTTCTTCTTTTTCTCACTGTCAAAGTGATAGCACTAGTCAAAAAATGGACTGAGTGAAACATTTATAAAATGTAATTGTTATTACATATCTGTCTCTACAGTTAGAAACTTTTTCCAATGTGCTATAACAAAACTCCCAGAAAGTTCTTTCAGTATGTTTCTGAATACTTACATAAATTAACTCATGAACTTTTCTGATTTAAGAAATTTCACAATATTTCTGGGAATATTTTAAATATTTTTTCATGTTTAGCACTAAGATTAACAAAGGGAATCAAAACCTTATTACATTCCTTGTGAGAGAATTAAAGTTTCTGAAATGAAATAATGACATTATTTGGGAAAAAATTTAAATGAGTTTAAGATAGGTAAATCTAGCATTCATTATTTCTTCTATTACTAATACATTTTACTCACCATGTTTCAAACAAAATGTGAGAATAACAAACTGGATTTATAATTTTGATGAAACTTGCACATTTAAAACAGTGCTATATTATTCTAAATTGAGGTGCATGTTGAGATAATACTGCTATTTACTCAGAAATACACCAAAAATTACTGTATTATCAAGTACCTCAATTTTACTGAAAAATTATTAAAATGCACAGGATTTCTTCTTATAGAGAATTTACTATTTCCACAAACAACATAATTATTCCATTTATTAATTAGAGAGAAGCAAGAAAAAATAACCAACATTCATGGAACCCTCCATGGTCATTGGTCTCAGAGGAGTTCAAGGAGAATCCCCTCCTTGAACTATGAGTGATACAACTACCTTATATGAATTTTGGAAAGAATAAATTAAAATATGTTTTAGAAAAATAGTGATATTAATTTGTAACATTTCTGGTAACCAATTCTAGTTCTTGAATTCATTTGCCCTTGGGCTTCTCTCAAAAAAAAGTATGTGACCATATTTTTAACTCCAAAAAGAATGAGAAACTCTTATCCTTTAAATACTCACTTAGGTTACTAATAATGGAGAAACAATGTAATTGTGCCTACACTGAGTAAATTAGTAGCTAAAATGGCATTTTATAGCAGGCCAATCAACAACTTCATCCAATTTTCCTGCCTCAGTATGAAGAGAAACACCACCGAACATTTGATTGCCTCCCTGTAACTTAAGACACAGACTTACATTTTTAGCACATTGTAAACTATTTACTCTTGTGTTCTTGATTCATTCAACCCCTATTACAAAAGCCCTCTCTAAGTTTGATACTTAGTACTATTAAGACACTTATTTCCCAAGCTTTAGTGATTGAAACCCACACATTAGAAAACTGCTAACTAAAAACTAATTATCTTTTCATTATGAGCATCATTGCCTGGATCCTTAAATTTCATGTTTAATTTGTCCTTCCCACATTTTTCTGTTTCTCAAGGTTTTCTAAGTGCTCATTCATGTATAAACTTGACAAACTAATTTAATGAACTGCATCATAGTGAAGAAATCCTGCTTAATTCTAGCCAACATTACATGAGAACTTGCCTAAGATAAATTTTTCTTATTTTATAGTTAACAAAGTGAAGACTAAAAACTGTTATGCACACAGCAGATATCCCTTTTCCAAGATCCCCATTTAGTTATCTTCTGTCCCTCTTTCTTTTTGTAGGAAGCATTTAATATAATTACAGTTAACAGTAGCTTAAATATGGAATAAATTCATTATATTTTTGTACCAGTGGTTCCCATTTCCATATTTATTCAAGATTTATAAAAAGAGCATTTTCCCATGTGCTTTTAAAGAAATCATTGTAATTCCTTGATTTGTCTTGTTTTTCTTGCAAAAATTTAACTTGCTTGGCTATCTATTTGCCTATACATTTATTTTATTTAACAGAATGTCAAAAGTGATGTATTTTTTAAAAAAATAATTATCAGGTTTATTTATAATTTTATAAAGCTGAACTATTGTAAATTTCACACTGAAACATATTTATTGCATTGATAGCTCTATTTAAATTAAAAATTGATACACAAATTAAATGGGTAAAGTTACCATGCTTGATTTTTGTGTACCAATTTTCTACTTAAAAATATAAACATAGGTAATAGTTGACCCAATGGAAAAAAATAACAGTAAGAATGTAAATGTATATTGCTCATTCATATTCCAACTGCTCATACCCAAATAGTTTTGCCAAGAAGACAAGCTCCAAGTGGAGTGTCTTTGGTGCTCAACAACCTCTTGGGAATAGATCGGTGTTGCCAGAAGCGATTGTGCCTCACTACCACGGAACTGTAAGTTAAATTAAATGCCATTTTCTACAGCTCTTTGAAGAGGTTGAGGATTATCTATTTATACAGAATATAACCTCTATGTATCTAAAAAATGATTAATCTAACTATAAATATGACAAACATAGACAACTATTAATCTATAATTCTAAATTATATCTAACTTAAAGACTAAGACAATATACAGCTGTGCAATAATTGAGGAACCCTGACCTCCAAATGTAAAAAATGAACAAGTATACACTGCAACATGGTAAATATATATACCAATACATAAACAATATATAAGTATGTTAATCAGAAGTATAAAAGTACACTGCACTATGGTAAATAAATATATATAAATATATTAAAATGTTTTAAAAAGAAGTAGAAGCATGCATGCATAAAATATTCAATATAATATAACTTTGTATCCAATGTAATTGTCCATAAACAATAACTCACATATACCAATCTATTATCCCATCATCCAATTTTCCCTTTTTATTCCAAAAAGTTCCCTGAGCTCATAAAATTCCACCCCCTCAAATGTATACCAACTATAATCAACCCCTAAAGGATGTCCCTAAGTCTGAGGACAAACTGTGCAGGGAGAGGGGACATCGTCCTCTAGAATTACTTCCAGCTGTCATGGGGGGAACATTCTATCTAGGGGATCTTGTGAAAGTAAATAATGGTTAAATTTCAAGATCAATGTCTGGTAAAATTGCAAATAGTCTTTGAGTATTTTGTGGAGGTCTGGCCAAAATGTTGTAAAAGATGTACACCATTTCAGCTAACCAAGTTGGAACCGTCTTGTGTAGCTGGTACCCGAAACAGGTCTTGTAGTATCGCAATCAGAATCATGACGCCATATCAGCCAGGTGGAGATTTTGTTATGGGACCCCATCTACTTCCTGGAAACTTCAAATATCAATGAAGGAAATATCATTGTCCATTGTGGAAAACTTAAGCATCATTTATATAGACATACACAGACATATATATTCATTGAAAGGCATGATAAAGACAAAAATGGATATGAAGAAATGCAAAGATGTTTTCTAAATTCATTTTTCTTTCTGTCCCATATCATGGCTCTTACCATGAGACAGAAACTCCAGAAAGTCTGGATTTTTCTCTTAACAACAGGCTTAGAATTAGAGAGGGACTGAGCCAGAATCCAACTCCAAAACCAGCTCTATAAATTTAGAAATATAAACGTATATCTTTGATATTTATACTTACAGAACCTATTTGGTTTTCTTGATGATCCCTATTGGGTAGTTATTTTTCAATCTGTCAGTATTCAAATATCCAGGGTCCCTTGAATTTTTCAAAGATGAGTGTTTTCCTGTGGGGATAAGAACAGAATCCTGCCCCCATCCTATATGTTTTTCTTAGCACCTGTATGATTATCATCCTTGTGGATAAGCTGGCATTTCTCCTTTCCAAGATGTTTCTACACTTAAAACCGAAACTTCATTAATTTTGGTGGTATCCACAATTTTTCTTCTATGAAAACAAGAGCAAAACCCCTTCCCCAATATAGCACATCTCTTGGCTTCCATTACGAGGTCAGCACATCCTTGAAATAAACTGGTTGATTTAGTTCTGCAGATTTTTCCATATCCAATGTCTTTCTGCTGCTGTTGTCCTTTTCTTATTGGCGTTAAGAAAATTCAAGGTTAATAAGGCATTATGTAATCTATTTCTGGAAGCATTTTCACCCCTTTCTGTTTATTTAACATATCCTTTATAGTTTGATTTGATCTTTCTATAACTGCTTGACCTGTAGGATTGTGAGGTATAACTGTAACATGCTTAATAATATAATAAGCAAAAAAAATTTCATTTTCCTAGAGACAAAGCTGGACTGCTATCTGTCTTTATTTGTGCAGGTGTACCCTTGATGGTCATAACTTCTAATAAATGTATGATTAGTGAATCAGTTTTTCTGAGCTTAAAGCATTTGCCCACTGAAAGCCTGAATAAGTGTCAATGGTGTGATGTATATATTTTAATTTTCCGAATTCTGCAAAGTGGAACAGATCCATGTGCCTGATTTCATTCCTTTAAGTACCCTTCGTGTTGGTCCCTGCAGGTAGCTGTGTTTGGTTATATAAAGAACAAGTTGGGCATCTCTTTATAATCTCCTTAGCTTGTTGCCATGTAATGGAAAACTCTTTCCTTAAACTTTTGCTATTGATGTGATGTTTTTTATGAAATTCTGTGGCCTGCAACAGGCTTCCAATCAATAATTGATCAATTTCTGTATTACCTTGTGCGAGAGGAACTGGCAGACCCATATGGGATCGCATGTGTGTTATGTACATAGGACAAAGCCTGTTCCTGATTATGTCTTGTACCTGTATAAACAATGAAGTCAATTCTGTATCATCAGGTAAAAATTCATCAGTTTCGATATGCAAGATAACTCTTTCTGCATATTGTGAATCAATCACTATATTAAGACGTTCTTTAAAATCCCTTAACACCATAAGAACAGCATATAATTCTGCCTTCTAGACAGAAGTATAAGGGCTTTCTACACCTTACTCAATTCGACTGATTTGTAACCTGCCTTCCCTGATTTATTAGCATCACTATAAAGTGTATGGGCTCCAGTTATTGAAGCATCACATACAATTCGAGGAAGAATCCAAGAAGTTCTCTTTATAAGGTTAAATCTACCGTTTTTGGGATAGTTGCTATTAATTTCTCTAAGAAAAATAGCAAAAGCCCTTTGCCATCGTTCATTGTCTTCCCATAACTGTTTTGTTTGATCATTAGTGAAAGACTGGTGCAGGAGAATTGACCGTATCCTGTCAATCTTGATTTAAATAAATGCTGACTGGCCATTAGCCAGGATGTATAGGTGGGACAACCAGACAGGAAGTAGAGGCAGAGCAAGGAGAATAGGAGAATTCTGGGAAGCAGGAAGCTCTCTCAGCACTCCTGCCTAGACCACAGAAGAAGCAGGATGTGACCTGCCCCACTAAGAAAGGTACTGAGCCATGTGGCTACCATAGATAGGGATAATGGGTTAATATAAGCTACAAGAGCTAATGGGAGGCCTGAGCTAATGGGTCAATCACCTTACAAGCTAATGTAGGCTCTCTGTGGGATTTTCTTTGAGACCTAATGACTATGGGACCCGGAGGGAGGACAGAAACCAACCAGGCCCTCATGTTAAAAAAGGCACTATAATTTCTGCTGGGTGTATACCTGCTAGTTGACGAAGTCTCAGTTTAGCATTTATAATCAATTCAGAGACATTTTCTATATAAGTTTTTAATTTTTTACATGGTTTGTATGGTAAAAAGATCCATTATAAAATAATATCTTCCCTCTGCAATAAAATCCCAGTAGGAGAAGTTCTGGAAGGCAATATGTCTAGAATACACCTAAGATTTGGATTCAACCTATCTATATGTGCTTCCTATAATTTTTCCTCAACCATTATCAGTTCCTTTTCTGCTTCAGCTGTTAATTCTCTGGAACTATTCAAATCTTTGTCACCATCTAAGGTTTTGTTTAAATAAATTATTAGATCAGGTATTATCCCAAAAGCCGGTGATAGACTGGAATCTTTTTCTTTCATATTCTTCTATTTTTTTCATTAAAAAATATACACTTCCTCCCCTTCTCCCAGTCCCTTCCTGCTGCCCCGTACCACTCCTCCCTCCCCCTGCTTCCTTAAGAGAGGGCATGGTACTCTGTCCTGTGGGAAGTCCATTCCAGCCTAGGAAGATGTGCATCCAAATAGACTAGGTTCCCAAAAAGATAATACATGCAGAAGAGATAGGTCCTAGTGTCATTATTGATGGCTTCTCAGTCTGCCTCAATTGGCAGCCAAATTCAGAGAGTCTGGTTTGATCACATGCGCGTTCAGTCCCAGTCCAGCTGGATTTGTGGTGTAGGAGGGTCCTTCTGTATTGGGTTGCTTTTATTGGTTAATAAAGAATCTGCCTTGGCCTTCTCATAGGGCAGGACTTAGATAGACAGGATAAAGAGAAGAGAATGCTGGGAAAAGGACAGAGCCAGAGAGAGCTGCCCACCATGAAGCCTGCCAGGTCAGAGATGCTGAATCTTTCCCGGTAAGCCACGACTAGTGGCAACACACAGATTATTAGAAATGGGTTAAACAAATGTGTGAGAGTTAGCCAATAAGAGGCTAGAGCTAATGGGCCAGGCAGTATTTCAATGAATACAGTTTCCGTGTAATTATTTCGAGTAC
>PVIU01031926.1:0-14177 GCA_004026605.1 Ondatra zibethicus
CCCATCTCATTTGACATTTGCATGTAACATTAATCTTTTGGGCGAAGGCTGAAGAGTGGGACTGCTGGATTGTATGGTAATTCTACAGATAGTTTTTCCCTTCTTCCATCCTACTTTCCCCATAATGGTTATACTAATTTACATGTTCACTACCAATGTACAGATTCCTTTTCCCCATATCCTTGCCAACATGTGTTTTGAAAAAATAATTTGTTAGTATATATTAACTATAGACACGCTTGGGTTTCATCACAACATTTTCATATATGTATATAATGTATTCTATTAGTATATATTAATTATAGACATTCTTGGGTTTCATTATAACATTTTCATGTATGTATATAATATATTTTATTAGTATATATTAATTATAGACACTATTGGGTTTCAGTATAACATTTTCATATATGTATATAATGTATTTTATTATTATATATTAATTATACACAATATTGGATTTCATCATAACATTTTCATATATGTATATAATGTGTTATAATATTCACCTCATCTACTGTCATCTTTGTATTACCACGGGCCACCCTTCTTTCCAACTAATTCTCCTACTTGTGTGTATGTGTGTGTGGTGTTTGTGTGTGCTGAGAGGAGAGAGAGACTCAATAAACTTTCTAGGATTGCTTACGGTAGCATGAGTGAGAGGTTTCAGGGTAAGGGGACATTACCAGTGATTAAATCACTAGAGAAAATGGCTTTGCTTCCTCCCACTGCCATTAACCACCTGGGCCTCATGAGCCTCTCTCCATCTATGACCAGAAGTTTATGGACCCAACCTTATGCAGATCCTGAGCAGATAAAGCATCTGTGGATTCAAGGATGCAACAGCCGTGTCTCATGTGGAAACAGCATTCCACAGAACTCCACTACTTAACCCAGAGCGTACATTTCCCCCTTTCCTCTCTTCTGCACCGTTCCCTGAGCCTTTTAGGGATGTTACAGTTTTCTACTTAGTAAGACCGACCGTTCAGCAGTTACCTAGTTTCAGTGATTTGACTCGTGCTAAGTGCCTGCAGTGCCTATTAGAGAGAGAAGCTTCTTTGACCAACATTAACAGCAGCATTAATCTGTGGGTACAAAGACAGTTACGTAGAAAGCAATTTGATGGGTATATCATGTCCATTTAGTAAACAACAGCCACAGCTTCTCAACTGGTGATTCTGACCCCCTCATCCATGGGCTTTTGAGAGGTTCACAGCACCAGGTATGAATTCTCTTCCGTTGTGAGCGCCTCCGTTACAATCAGAAAATGGTCGCTTACTTCCGCAACAGGATTGCCATGAGTGCACCAGTGGGCATTGTTTCCTTGTGTATTAGTGGAGTAGTACCGGGTTCACGGCTGAGTCAGACTGTTGTGGACATTTCCTTCCAGCAGCGTGGATGACACAGGCCTCCCTGCACTATGAGTCCCAGCCTGTAGGGGGCAGCTTCGAGCTCAGGTTCATAGTGGTTTCTCTGCGTCTTGTGATGTCTTCAGCGATGCAGTCTTACCGTCTAGTTCTGATAGTGGCAATTACCTGTATTTTTAGGAAGCCTCTGATCAATAGCTTAAGGAGAGATAGCTTATCCTGACACTGGGATTTTTGTTAACCTGTGATTTTTGGGAATAGCCTTTTCTGCTCATTCAGGGTAAGTACTTCTATTCAAACTAATTTTTTTTTTTGAGACAGGATCTCATTATGTAGCCCTGGTTGGCCTGTAATTCACCATATAGACCAGGATGGCTTCAAACTCACTGATATTCACCTGCCTCTGCTTCTTAAGGGTTGGGATTAAAGGTGTGTGTGATTAAAGGATCACTACGCCTGCCTTAGCCTTGTTTTTAAATTAATTTACCAACATCAGGTTTCTCTATGGCCCTTTCATAATCCTTTTCCATCGATCCTTATCTTTCCATATATTCCTCCTCTATTCTATTCCTAACCTTTTCTATTCTCAGTATCCCTCCTTCTGATTTTATAGCATATATTCTGCTACCCTTTCCCTTAAAGCCTTTTCCCTTCTCTCATGGGAAAAGTATTGTTTTCAGGCCTCTACATACACTGACTGCTACATAAATGTGCATGTTAAAAAGTTAGAAGCTAGAGTTGACATAGGAAAAATGTACAACATTAATCTTTCTGAGCCCGGGTTACCTAACTTAATACAATATTCAAATTCCATAAATTATGATACAAATTCTAGAATTCAAATTTTTTATATTTGATTAAAATTCTATTGTGTGTATATTTACATATACACACATATATATAACACACACATATATATAAATACTATAAATTTTTTCCCTGTTCATCAGCTGATGGAGATCTTGCCTGATGTACTTTCTTTACTATTGTGAATAGAGCAGCAATGAACATGGATTAGCAAATATCTCTATGATAGGTTAGAGTCCTTTGTGTAGATTCCCAGAGATAGTATAGCTACGTCATATGGTTCTGTTCTCAGCTCTCTGAAAAATATCGGTATTGATTCCTCATAGAAACTGTGTTAGTCTCCATCCCTACCAACAGTCAATACAGGTAGGTTACTCTTTTCTCTGCATCTCTAACAGCATTGATGGCCACTGGTTTTCTTGATAGGTATTCTGACTAGGATGAAATTAAATATTGAAGTAGTTCTAATTTACATTTCCCTGGTAACTAAGAATGGGCAACACTTTGAAAAGAACTTATTGGCCATTTGCATTTTTCTTTTTTGTTTTTATTTTTAGACATTGACTGACTGTGTAGTTCTGACTGGCATGGAACTTACTATTTAGACAGTAGGGCCTTGAACTCAGAGAGATCTTCTGTCTCTACCTCCCAAGCGCTGGACTTAAAGCCGTGCACCCAATGCCTGACTTGTATTTCTAATTTTGAAAACTGTTCTTTAGCACATTCTTTCATTGGTCTGTTTGTTTTCTTGTTGTTTAGACTTTGAGTTCTTTGTGTATTTTGAATATTACCCTCTCTCAGATGTATAGCTGGAAAGGGTTTTTTCCCCATTCTTTAGCCCCTCTCCACTCTGTAACCTTTCCCTTTCATCTATGGAAGCTTTGTAATTTCATGACGTCTCATTTGTCAATTGTTGGCCCTATTTTCTTTGTGGTTGGAGCCATATTAAGAAATTGCTTACTGTTTCCATATCTTGAAGTATCTCATTACATTTTTTTTTCTCAGAGAGTCAAGGTCTCACATCAAGGTCTTCGATGTTAAAAGTTGATTTTTGCGCATGGGGAGAGAGGAGGGATCTAGTTTTCTTCTTTCCCATGTAGATGTGCAGTTTCCAAACACATTTGGTCAATAACTTTCTGCTCTCCTATATGCATTTTTGGTATTTTTATGATAATCAAGGTGGTGTAGATGTGTGAGCTTCCATCTGGGTCCAGTCCTTTATTCTGCTCTATTGATATACAAGTTTTATGTCAGTGTCATGCTGATTTTTTAAATTATGCAGTGTAATGTGAAATCAAGTATGATGATACATACACATTTTTTGATTCAGGATTGCTTTGGTTGGGGTCTTTGTGTTGTCACATGAATGTTAACTTTGCCTTTTCTATGTCTGTTAAGATGTTTGATTTGATGAGGAATTGCATTGAACATGTAGATTACATAGGGTAAGAAAACTATTTTCACAATGCCAATTCTTCAAATCTATGAGTCTGATCAATCTTTCTATCTTCTAGTGCCTTCCTCAGTTTCCTTCTTTGGTGTGAAATTTTTATAAAACTTGACAATTAAATCATATCCTGAGCTTTTATTTAATAAATGTGAGGTGTTTTTCTGTTTTTCTTTTCCTCCTCCTTTCTTTGTCATCATCATAATATTCTTTCTCCTCTTCTTCCTCCTCCTTTTTCTCCTCTTCCTCCTCCTCTTCCTTCTCCTTCTCCTCCCCCCTCCTCCTTTTCCTCTTCCTCCTCCTTCTCCTCCCCCCTCCTTCTCCTCTTCCTTTTCCTCTTTCTTCTCCTTTTCCTTCTTCTAATTCAGGGAGATATTTTATTGAAAGAGGTAGTTTGAAACAACTAGTAGTTGTCTATTAAGTAACTACTCCTCTGGCCATGACATAAATCCTATCTATTAATACACCAAGAATGATCAAATTTAACTCTCTCTCTCTCTCTCTCTCTCTCTCTCTCTCTCTCTCTTGCTTTAGAGTCTCAAGCATTTTAGAGAGGTCTGTAGATTGCCAGAAAACTGATATAATCAATTGTATTTGTGTTGTGGAAAAAGTCTTTTAAAATTCCCTATGTCTGTAGTTATAGGTGGCAGACCGTTCTCTTTTTGCTTACACATTTTTATGCAAACAGGCAAGGCACTTAAAAGTGTGTTTCTGGTAGTGGTTTCCTAAAGGAGCATTAAAGGTCAGTGTCCTTGCTCTGCCCTTGTCATTTTCGGTTGTCATATTTGGGAAAGGAACTCTGTACTGTGGTGAGAGGTTGTTTTTCTAAACCGGGGCTGAGTTTATCTTCTGTTTTTCTTCAGTTTCTTCCTTTATGAAGCTCTGGTAGGTCATTTTGGGTTCAAAGAATAAAGCCTTCATCCACCCTTATCGTAAAGAGACTTGTAAACTAGAACCGTAAAGTGGATCTTTCTGGATCATATAACATACAATAAATAAACCATATTGTGAGGTAAACAGATCAATGGCTTGTTTCTGTTTTATTATCTCTGTTTTATTCTTCAGTATCACTTTATCATCTCTATGCATTATCGTCTTGATATTTGCTAGTCTGCTTCTAGAATGAAATTCACATGGATCAAATAGAAGTGATTTTAAAAGTTGCTATTGATTCACCATTTGGGCCCATTTTATTATCGGATCAAGCGTTTATGTTGGGTTATGAATGGCTACCAGCCTCTGCCTGCTTTTCTTGTTGTGGGATGCCCTTCAGTATGCTGTGAATAAGTGTTGCTTTTATTGGTTGATGAATAAAGCTGCTTTGGCCTATGGCAGGGTAGAATATAACTAGGTGGGAAAGCCAAACTGAATATAGGGAGAAAGAAGGTAGGGTTGAGGGAGGTGGTAGTCACTACTGGAGGAATAAGATGCCAGATCATTATTGGTAAGCCATAGGCCATGTGACAATACACAGATTAAAAGAGGTGGGTTAATTTATATGTAAGAGCTAGCCAGAAATAAGCCAGAGCCATTGCTCAAACAATAATAATTAATATTAAGCCTCTGAATGATTATTTTTTTAAAGATTTTATTTATTATGTATACAGTGTTCTACCTGCATGCATGCCAGGTCACCAGATCTCATTATAGATGGTTGTGAACCACCATGTGGTTGCTGGGAATTGAACTCAGGACCTCTGGAAGAGCAACCAGTGCTCTTAACCTCTGAGTCATTTCTCCAGCCCTCTGAATGATTATTTTATAAGTGACTGTGGTGCTGGTAGGTGGGACAGAAAAGCCTCTGGCTACATTTCTGCCTATCGGGGTTGTGCTAACCTAGATGGAAACACCAGGGACGATAGGCCTCAGGACTAATGTGTGCATGATACGAGTTTAACTTTGGCTTAAATTAGCTGGAAATGAACTGGAAAAGAGAAGGAAATAGAAATGAATACTGAGTGATTGTGGGACATACTTTACATCTTTTATGTATCTTCTCAAAATCACTAGAGTGTAAATTTAATATTCCAAGCTATACTTCATCTTAGGGATATTCTGTAATGCTCTATAGATTCACTCAGTACATGTATACTGGAGGCTGAGGGGGTACATCCATATCTGCTTCTGGATGCCTTACACTGGTAAACTTTGCTACTCTTAGAGTACTGCAGCCAATGTAGCCCATGGAAGCTACGTAAGCAAGTTAAAATTTCCAAATGATTGCATTTTTAAAAAGTCTTAATTATCTTACCAGAATGTGGTAATATTCATCTTTTTCCAGATCGCTGATATTCTTTAATGTAATGAATTAGAAATATTTTGAAAGCATCGTGCTTGTATACAATGCAGTGTGATTACATCCACCCCCCCCACTGCCCATCTCATCTCCTTTCCACTCCTGTAGACACCCTTTTTCTTCCCAACTAGTCTCCAACCTCCGCCCCTCTTCCCTTCTCCTCTTCCTTTTCTTAGTTCTGCGTTTATAAACACACAGCTGTTGTGTATTTATAATTGTAACAAGAGCCATGCTATATCCAGAAGCCGAATGCACCCCTTTCTGCCCTTCAGTTCCCACAGTCCTTCCATCTCCTCTTCCACGATGTCCCCTGAACCTTGGATGAGGTGACACAAACGTCCTGTTTGGGGTCAAGCCCTCAGATGTCATTTGTTGTCAGCAGTTTTGGCAATTCTGGCTCCCTGCTTTTACTATCTGTCTCATACCAAGGCTCAGAAAAAGCTACACAAGTCCGTGGGGGGATAATCATAAGTACTTAGAGGGAAGTTTAATTGCATATCCATATGAAAGGACATCACTAGTCGATTCCCCTGAAATTAATTTTAATGTGTTTTATTTGATCTAATAAATATAAGGCACTTGCATATAATTAGTAAAAGCAGTTATTAGTGAGGGGTTTCACATTCCTTGTGTTGTACCAAATATGTGTGTTGTGTGTATTTTATATTTACAGCACTTCTCAATTTGAATTAGCTACATTTTAAGTATTCACACTAGCTGTATTTATCAGAGAGCATAAGAATATTGTTGCTCATTCAGCCATTTATTCATGTTTCAGCACCCTATTAGTGTTTCATTTACTAAGCCATTAGGTGGAGGACATCAAGATCCTATGTTCCTGCACTGTAGAATGTTGCATTAGATAACTTACATAGGGTGAAGCTCAATGATACAAGATAGCTTTCTGGAGATTCACTCTGATGAATCTCCATAATTGAATTACAGCTTATTGTTAGTGTCACTGGCAATTCTAGAAGTATTTTATGTAGTTTATACATATATGATAACCTCTTAAATTGTCCTCTGAGTTTCTTTACAGTTGTGTCTTTACCAGTTTGAGGGTCTAGAGAGCTAGCTCAGTTGATAAATGCTTGCTATACAAGCATGACCTTAAATTTATATCAATGTACAAAAATCCACACCAATGTAAGATATATGAGGTTAACAGTTGCTGTTTAGTTTAAAGTAGATTCAGTAATCTACCATTTTACCCTATCATTCCTCTATCCTCTGTTTTCTTTTCAGAAAGAGATCCCTGAGTCTAATATCATTAGTTTTTTTCTGATATAACAACATGTAACCAACCCACTAAACAATGGCAAGCATCTACAACCCACCAAAGACCAAAAATCACCTATCTCACCTCTTGAGAATGTGGATGTCATGTTTTCTAGACTGCTTCCTGTTGTCTGGGGGTGATGACATCTTTAGGGGACCCTGGGAGAACTGGGATAATGAGCCAGCTTTATTATTTCTTGTTTGGTCTCTGTGTCATGGGAAGTTGGAGAGCTTGTCTAAAGTCTTGGCTGGACAGTTTGTGAGGCTGGACCATCTCAGCCATAGCCTTGAAATTGTTCTGGATGCAAAACTCTGAGGAAGCTGCAACAGAGGCCTTCTGAGAGGCTGGATCGCCTGGGCCACCTATTTTTATTGGTGTCTGGTCTCCTTGCTCTGAAAACACATAAACTTTCAAATGTAGCAAACATATCTGCGTTAACACAAGTGTGGACTCTGTGTTGTACACAAGCAACCCAAAGATGATTTTTTTTTGTTTTATGATTGAGCAGGTAAAATATACGTCACCTGTCTTTAGTTTTTCTAGGTTTATTTCTTTATGTCTGTAGCCAGGATTTTCAGAGGTCTTCCCCAATCAAATCTGATCTCTACCAACCTTGAAGAAATCCACAGCCTTTTGTTTCCTGTGGAAACAAAAAGTATAACCTCTTCCCCAACACAATAAACTTTTTGAATTCCACTTTAAACTTAAGGCATTTCTATAGTATCTAGGCTGGTAGAATTAGGCAGTCCCTTCCACGATCCAATGTGGAATCTCTCAGCACATCCTTCTTTTCTTAAAAAAATGTACTACTGAGTCCAAGTGCTGCTCATAGACACATAGGTGGGACCCTCCACTGGAATATGTGCAACCTACCAATGGTTACTCCCTCCCCAAAAAGTAATTTCCCTGCCTAGGAGCCATCAACTACCGACAGCTCTTTAGATAGTTTGGTGTCTTGTAGACAGACAGCTCTTCTCTGTCTCATGGTCCCACTAGACAGGTTTCTGTCTACCCACTGCCCACTGGGTCCCCACTGCCACTTTTGAAATAACTTTTCTGAGTTATCAGTTACAATTGTTTGACCAATGGCTCAGGCTTCTTACTGTCTAGCTCTAACTATAAATTAACCCATTTCTGTTAGTTTATATTTGGCCATGGCTTGTTACCTTACATCTTGCTTCCCCAGAGGCTACATAGCATTTCCTTGACTCTGTCCTCCCTCCCTCTCTCTCTCTCTCTCTCTCTCTCTCTCTCTCTGTATCTTTGTTTAGACTTCCTCCTTAGCTGAGCCCCTCACTTATCTGCACTAGAATTTTGACTCTCTCGATCTTGTGCAAGTCTTGTGTCACAGCACCTGTGATTTCCTGAGAGCAAAGGTCACGTCATGCCTGGAAGATGGATTTATGTGCACTCTGCCTCCAGCAATTAGTAAATGACATGATTTCCTTAGTAGCACCTACTTTGTTCAATCAATATGTTATATCACTTTCATCAGGTTTCGTTAATACCAGTTGCAAATTATTATAAATGAGAAAATGTTAATAAATAGACATACGGATCCAGGCATAAAGGGCAAGTCAGGGCTGCCGGCACTCCTCTGCAATTCCAGTACAATGCTGATGGAGATCGGAGGATTCCTGGGGCTCCAACCAGCCAGTCTGTCTATATCAGCGAGGAAGCTCCAGGTTCAGTGAATAATCCTGCTTCAAAAAATAAATTGGGGAGTGATTGACATTTAGTTCTGTCCTTCACATGCATTTAGTGAATGCATATCCATTACACACATGAACATGGACACATTCGAACATCACACAGACCAGTTAAACAACTTTAAAAATAACCTGTGTGTGTGGTCAGAGGACGCGTTTTGGGAGTCAGCTCTCTCCTGTCAACTTTTTGAGATCCAGCAGTAGAGGCCCGGGTCATCAGGCCTGCAAGCAGGTGCCTCTACCCACTGAACCGTCTTGCCACCTGGCCTGTCTCCTCTCCATGTCCTTTCTTCTAGTGCCACTTAGGAAAACATTGCTGTGTCTCAGATGATTTGACTTTGTGTCTTTGTCAAATGTCAATTGATCATACAAAGGTGGATTTTGGGACTCAGTTTATACTTTGAAAACTCCCTCAGATAATGCTCTGGGTTTGTTTGTTTGTTTGTTTTTCCTCAACAAAACAATCTAAAGAGGTCAAGATGGAAAAAGACTGTACTGTAATTTCCCATTTGTGGTGTTCCAGGTTTTCTCTTGGTATCCCTGCTTCTGTCTGATGAACTTCCTGCCAATTATCCTTTAGAAAAGTTTGCTCTTCATGGATTCTTCCAGGTTTTCTTCACCCAGGAAAGCCTTTCTTTTGTATTTAGACTTGATTAATATGTCTGCGTTGATGGCTCTTTATTTTCAGCCCTTTAAGAGAATATGCTCTTTCCTTCTGCCTTTTATAACCCGATGAGAGATGCTTCACCTTGGAAGTCACTGCTTCCCTAAAAGTATTGTGTAGCTTTTCTTTGGCTTTGATTGATATATCTGCTTTTTTTCCCCAATTTTTATTATTGATTTTTTTTATTTTGAGACAGAGTTCCACTGTGGAAGTCTAGCTAGTCTGAACTTGATGTGTAGAGCAGGTTGGCCTTATACTCACAGAGATCCTCTTGTCTCTGCTTCTCCAAGTGCTAGCATTAAAGGCATTCATTACTATGCCCAGCTTTTGTTTGACATGAGCCTTTAGAGATTTGACTATCACATGTCTAGATATAGATATTTTGGATTCATTTATAGATTCATTGAGGATTTTTTTTCATCTCTGGATTTATGCCTTTTGAAAAAATTGGAAACATCTTTAGCTATTTTCTTTCTTTTTTCCTTTATTGCAATCTTTTTTCTTCCTTGACTTGGTGATACAAGTATTAAACATTTTGGTGTTGTGCTGTAAGTCTTGAGACTTGTTTTTAATATACCTCTTTCTCTCTATTGTTCAGATTGGATAATTTGTCTTCGAGTTTATTAACATTTACTCCTGTCATTTTTCTTGAGAAGGAGCTCCCCTGTAGCCCAGGCTGGCTTCCTGCCAGCTTGCTGAGTACTGGGATGACAGCTGTGTATCACCATATGGGACTCGTCTGCCATTTTTACTGTTACAGAATTATTTCAGTGACTCTTTAGATTCTGGTTATTATTATTTCAGTTCTAAATTTTTCATTTGATTCTTCTTATATCTTCTATTTATTTGCAGCTTTCCAGTCATTTCAAGCATATTTCTGTTCTCAGTACTCCAGCCCCATGGGTTGTGTTCTTTCCTCAGGGAACACTGATTCTAGATAGAGGGGCACGATTTTGTTCAAATTTTATAGTGATACTTTGGAATGTTTTTTTTGTCTCTAGTACTAAAATAAGACCTAAGAGGTATAGAATAAAAGAGCAAAAGGTTGTATATGTATGTATGTGATGACCCCAGAACTATATATATTCTTTGGAATTGGATCTTAGTTATTACTTCTGTCTATGAGATCTTAGGCAAGGTACCAAACTGATTATTACATCATTTCCTTTTTTTTTTTTTGAAAAAAGTTGGCCTAGCCATTGTGTCTTTCTGATAGTGTTATTTACAAAAGATTCAGCAAGTGGGTACCCTTAACTGTCATTCAAATCCTTTTGGAGGACAGATATTTGCAGTTCGTGATAGCCTTCGTTTTTACACTTTGTATACCAGGTGCTTTTCGTCAGTGAGTCCTTGTCAGTGCTACACATTTGTAGGCTAAGAGATCACCATCATGATAATTTGTCCAGACCACTTGGACAGTCAAGTATTAAAGACAGGATTTGCATTCTGGAAGCTCGGCCTCAGAGCAATTGCCTTAGATACAATATCGCGTTAGAAGGAACAGAAACAGTGGTGAAAGAGTTGTTCTAAATCAGTGTTGTACAAGCACAGTCTCTCATAATCTGCTAATCATGTGTGGAATTTTGCTTGTAATATATTTTGCTCTGAACGTATGGACATTTCTTAACTTTGATATTCATGGACAATTGGCTGTTTCTAAATGCCCCCCCCAAAGGACTTCCTTCTGTCCTTTGCCAGACGTCACCTCAAATAACAAATAAACAAGAACAGAAGAACCACGTATTTCATCTTCAGTGAATTTAGGAGGTATCTCCAACTGCCATCTATAGTGCAGGAGGATGGGAAGCAGATGGAAGATGTGTAGCTAGCTCAGCAGTGAGAATGTCACATCTACCCATCTGCAGAGGTGCATGCCAGTGGTACGCGGACTGAGTCATCCAGCACAATCTGAGAACTGGAGAATCCGAGGGATTAGATAGGATGGAATGTGGGTGAGGCTGTGGGGGAGAGGTGAGGTAGATGAGATGGACGCTCAGGAGCTGCTGGGAATGAATTCTGATTTCTGGTCCTCACCCTTTTCTGGTATTCTTGACAACCACTTCCCCGTTTGTGCCACAGAGGAAGGTGGAATCTGTGAAGAACTGTATGAGAGTCCCTGAAGTAGGGTATAGGAAAAGGAGGGCTTGAAGGGACATCTGTGTATTGGTTGTGGTGGTTTGAATGGAACTATCTGTGCTCTGCCCCCATAGGCTCAAATATGTCAATGCTTGGCCCTTAGTTGAGGGAACTATTTTGAGAAAGATTGGGAGGTGTGACCTTGTTGGAGGAGGTGTGTGACTGGGGGCTGGGCTTTGGGCTTCAGAAAAGCTGAAGCCAGGCCAGGTTCTATCTGACTTATAGAGTAGGATGTAGGCTCTTAGCTACTGCTCCAGCGTCACCATGCTCTCCATTGTGATGGTCACGGACTTACCCTCTTATACTGTAGGTAAGCATCCAATCAAGTGCTTTCTTTGATGTTGTCTTGGTCATGGCATCTCTTACCAGCAATGGAAAAGTAACCAAAACGTTGATAATGCTTTTAATTTCCTTCTCTTCTCTACAGTACTAGCAGCAAGGGTTGAAGCCTTGATGTCCTTATACTTCAAAAAAAAATAAGGTTTATATACATAAAGTCAGAATATTGCTGTGAAAAGCAATGAGAAAGAAAGAAAGCACCCCAAGATTATACTCAATAGCCAATAAGGAAGTCTCCCAGGAAGTAGAACTAAAGACAGTGAGATTCAATCAGGAGAAATCGATTGTTTGGGATTAGAGTTTAGTCATTCTTGCTTAGCCAGAACTCGGCTCTAGACCAAATAAGTCAGAAAAGTTGCCGGGACCTGGAAACACATGTTCTACATTTGTGAAGGACCTACACAGTGGGATTGCATAATTCTGTACCATGTCCTTGTTATTTCTTTGGACCCTCTCTATTTTTCCTCTTCTGACTTTTTGAAAGGCTGGAAGGTAAACGACTTCCTGTTCTCAGCATCCATGTTCTGTGACTGTGCTGTTCTATGAAGCGTGAGCAGGGTCTGTTAAGAAAATTACCCAGAAGGAGGAACATTGCCCTAGCTCAGCACCTCTGTCACTTCCTGATCCTCTCCTCTATAACGTCTCTTGTCTGAAATGTTTTTTTCTTTGATTTTTTTAATTAAAAAATTGCTTTTACATACCAACCCCAGTTTCCCCTCCTTCCCTTTCTCCCACTCCCCTCCCCCCAATCCCATCCCCCATCCACAAAATGTCACAGCCCCACCGGTCATCTTCGCAGCAGAAAGTCATGGGGTTCTCGGCTCTGATTCTCTGAACTAGGGAATCCACGTCATCAACTGCCTCTGGGTTTCATGTGTGGAAAGTTCCCTGTTTGGCTGAACCACTCTTTCTTGGCTTTTTTTTTTTTTTAAAGCTACCTTTATATGTTACTTGGCTTTTTTCCTTTGCGGCCTTTAGTATTCTTTCTTTCTTTTGTATGTTTAGTGTCTTGATTATTACAGGGCGAGGGTCTTTTTTTTCTTTCTTTTTTGGTCCAGTTCTTTCATAGGTATATCCTTTTTTAGGTTGGGAAGGTTTTTTTTTTCTGTGATTTTATTGAATATATTTTCTGTGCCTTTGAGCTGGAATTCGTCTCCTTCTTCTATCCCTATTAGCCTTAGGTTTGGCCTTATGGTTTCCCAGATTTACTGCATGTTTTGTGTTAAGAATTTGTCTGGACTGACAGCTGGAGATCCTGCGTGGGACCAAACTAAATCCTCTGAATGTGGGTGACAGTTATGTGGCTTGATCTGTTGGGGCACAGCAGAAGTGGGACCAGACTTATATTGGGTGCATGAACTGGCTTTTTGGAGCCCATTCTTTATGGTGGGATACCTTGCTCAGCCTTGATGCAGTGGGGAGGGACTTGGTCCTGCCTCAACTTGATATGCCAGACTTTGTTAACTCCCCATGGGAGGCCTTACCCTCTCTGAGGAGTGGATGAAGGCTGCTGTGGGGGGAGGGGCGGGAAAAGGGGAGGGAGAGGGAACTGGGGTTAGTATATAAAATTAAAGAAAAATTTAAAAAATAAATAATTTAGCTACAAATAAAGATAGTTTAACCTCATACTAACAGAGTGTGTGTGCCATACACACACACACACATACACACACACAAACACACACACACCCTACAAAAATCACATCTAAACTTGGAATAAGAGTGATTCCATATTTCTTTAGAGCAATATTAGAAAGTAGAAAATAATAGAGTAGTGACTGAACAGTAGTTCTGAAAGAGTAATTTTCAACCTTGAATTTTTTTTTACATTGTCAAAATACACTAAGGTTTGATTGACAAAGATATGTAAATTTTTAAATATTACCTCTAACACACCTTTCTTGGGAAGCTAGTGGGAGGTGGTGTCTACCAAAGTGGAGGCATGAAACAAGAGATAGGAAGGCACAAAATCTAGGAAAGAAGGGCTGTCATAGAGATGAGAGGCACAAGGAATAGCCTAAGAGGTCAGTGCCCCGAGAATGGACTTCTAGGGGTCCTTGCTACAGGGAGAACATAACAGTGCAAGTTTGATTTTAATAATACTGTTATTCATTTACACGTGTGTGTGTGTGT
>PVIU01031927.1:0-14195 GCA_004026605.1 Ondatra zibethicus
ATCTTAGCAGAAACCCAAGAACTGGTACACTTTGATTTCTCCAATTATTCTGGAAACAGATATAAGAGCCTAATAAAAGGCCTCTTTAAAGTCAAATTTAGCAAGCACATCAAAATAATCCAATGCATGCATTTTCAATATTCATAATTCAGACAGAATAATTTTTCACAATTCATAACTCAATGATACATCACTACTGCTTGTTTTCAAATAAGACATCCCAACTGATACAAAATGACAAATCAAAATTTGTCAGCAGTGTAATATATGTTTAAAGATTCATGGTTCCATTTCAAATATTCACTTTTTAGCCTTTAATCTTTTGTCTTCAAAAGAGAACACATGTTCCAAGGTGTTAGAATAAGCCCCCCCAGTGACTACCCACTCTTCTGCCACCCCACATTGCTACCCATAGCACAGGCACCTTATCTGCACTTGATTGCTCCTGTCTCTGCTGGATGATTTTCATGTATTTCTCTAAAGGATTTTCACCATGAGCTGATTTGTCTTTCTGTTCTTGAACACTTTTTTCTAATTGTTCTATTTCAACCATCAGTGATTCTTCAATCATCCTCTAGGAATAGGCCAGTGCCAAAATAAGAAATACATGAACATGTTTTAAAAGCTTCTCAATGTCTACAAATCATAGTAATACGATCCTTATCCTGAAAGTACAACTTGCATACCAGAGAAATGTGTGTGTGTGTGTGTGTGTGTGTGTATTTAAACGGAAGTCACTGCTACTGTCAGACAAATTTGTCATTTCAAGGAAGGAAGGGTAGCCAAGAAACATTTCTAAGGCATGTTAAGTGGCCAGAGTAATCCATTTGCCTAGCACTAAAATCAGAAAATGAAAGGCAAGGAGAGAGGTAGACAAAGAAGATGTGTGTGCATAGAAGTCACTGACGACTGACTAGAAGCGCTTCCTTGCCTTAGCTCTTCCAGGCTGGACAGCTGGCTCTGTTGGAATGTGTGTAGAGAGGGAAGTTACACAATAGATGACAATGCATGCGAATGTCTTTTCAAAACCGAGCTGCTCAGAAGGCAAGCACAAGAAGGAGAGGAGAGAGAATGCCTTTAAAGTTACCTGCTGCTTCTCTAACCTCACAGCACTACTGGCTCACTGACTGAGCTCAATGTACTTGCTGAAGGTGTACACTGGAGAAACTTGTACAGGGATTTAAGTGACACATTACCCGCTCCTGCTCCAGTTTTTCCAGCTCTCTTCTTTCCCTCTCTAGAGCTTCTTGCCGTTCATACTGCCTTTGTTCTTCTCTCTGCCTCTGTTCTTTCATGTGGAGTTCCCACAGCTGGTGTTCTTCCTCTTGTTCTCTAGTTTGGCTCTGACCAGCACCTAACAGGACAAAAAAAAATGGAGTGAGTAGCTGCCAATATGATTTTTCACATTTAGTCTTATGCAAGCCTGCTTGATTTTTTCTACTGATTCTGATGACCTAAGCTGTTGCTCTATTTTTATTGTCTTCCAGCCCACAGAATGACCCATAGCAACATACCCATACTTTTACTTTCTTGGATACAAGCCAGCACGCCACAAACAACCTCAACTGTTCTCCCTCCATCCCATATCCTCTTCACCCATCTCCTCTCTCCCTGCTTCAGCCTCTCCATAGCAAATCCTGCATTTCTGCCTTCACATTTGAGGACAATCCCTCCTCTATCTTCAGAATCATTAGCCCCTATTCCCACAACCATTTAAAAACCCTTTCTCCTTACTCCTAAAAAGATGCTCAATTCATTCCTGGCCCAAACAGAATAGAACTCCCTCCTCTGCTTCATCCTTGCCACCGCTCTAGCTATGTCACTAGTCACATCCCTATGCACTGATCCTGGGATCATCTTTTTCAATTTTTATTTTATGTGTACAGCTGGTTTTGCTTGCACATGTGTCTGTCTACCATGTCTATGCAATGCCTGAGATGAACAGAAGAGGGTGTCAGATACTATGGGACTGGAGTTACAGATGGCTATGAGCTGCCATAGGGTTGATGGGAAGCAATCCTGGATCTTCTGGAAGAGCCAGCAATGCTTTTAACCACTGAGCCCATGTCTCCAGCCCCTCCCTAGGGATCATCTTAACCCCCAATCATTTTCATGTTTTTCTTCATTCCCAACCATTCTCCCCAATCTCACAACCATGTTTTTAGTGGACTTTCTGTCACAGGCATAGAGAAATTCCACAACACTAGCCTTCTCCTCCCAAAGTTATACTGGTTTTTTCATCATCTTTGTCTAGATAGGCCACAAACACAAGTATAGTGCTAGCAATCCAAAAATCTGAGCCCACAAGTTCAAGGGAAGCCCAGGCAACATAGTTATCCATGTCCACTGAGCCACCAGGGCTTGTGTGCTTATACAGTTCATCTTGCTGCTACAGAGATAGGTCTTCTGTGAGGTCCTCCTTATCCTCCAAGTGATACATAAACATGCCAATGAGTTACTTGCCAGTATCTTATACCTTCTTTCTAGAACATCATGTGTGCTTATTTTTCCCCACTTCTATTTCTTCTGAGCAAAGCCCATTGTTCTAGCTAGAGTTTCTACTGCTGTGAAGAAGCACCACAACCAAAGCAACTCTTACAAAGGAAAAACTTGCCGGGCAGTGGTGGCGCATGCCTTTAATCCCAGCACTCAGGAGGCAGAGGCAGGCAGATCTCTGTGAGTTCGAGGCCAGCCTGATCTACAGAGCTAGTTCCAGGACTGGCTCCAAAGCTGCAGAGAAACCCTGTCTTGAAAAACCAAAATAAATAAATAAATAAAATACAAAGGAAAAACTTTTCATTGGGACGGCTTATATTTTCGGAGCTTAGGTCCATTATTATCATGGCAGGACATGGCAGCACACAGGCAGACATGGTGCTGGAGAAGGAGCTGAGAGTTCTACATCTTGATCCACAGGCAACAGGAAGTGAACTGTCACACTGGGTCTGGCTTGAGCAAATATGAGACCTCAAAGCCCACCTTCACAGTGACACACTTCCTCCAACAAGGCCATACATACTTACTCCAACAAAACCACATCTCCTAATAGTGCCACTCCCTATGAGCTTATAGAGGCAATTACATTGTCTGCTCCCTTTTCATCCTTTGCATAGCCTTCAAAGATTTCATTAAGTCTCAATTTCAAAGATGATGATGCTGGCCATTCTTTTAGCTCTGGCCCATGACCTACATTTTTCACTCAAACAATGCCAATCAGCAACAATGTCACAGGTTCACCAGAGGACTTCAGACCCTTGTGTTGTGCCTTATTCCAAATGCTTAGCAGGAATGGAGTTTTGCTGACAAGAGAATGGCAGCAGAGATCTATCTATCTATCTATCTATCTATCTATCTATCTATCTATCTATCTATCTATCTATCTATCTATCTACCTACCTACCTACATCATAAAATTAAAATAGCAGAGACTCATACTTCCACAGGCACAACTATCCTGTCCCTCCTTGCTCATAGAGGAGAAGTTACTTCAAATGGTTCTACTTTCCCAAAGGGAATAGCAATAACAAAATAGGACTGTGGCTAAGAGAGGGAAAAAGAGGAAACAGAACAAGATGAAAAGGGGGAAGGGGAAAGAGAGAAAGTGTCAGAAACTTCTTTGGACACAAAAGCCAAGACCAGAAGTATATGCATTAGGCACTTCAAGGACACCAACCACATTTTGACCTTTTTTGTGCCTAGATTAAGAGGCAGAGATGAATATATGAGAATGTCTCAAGTGATCAACACATACCCATGCTTGTTACTAATTATTTAAAAAGCCACCTATGTAGTCTTTTATACATCTCAAGGCAGGTACTCACTGACTCCCTTTAGTTATTATTTTGGCTCCTTCCCTCAGTTCTGTAAACACGGCTGCTGTACCTTCTGTGCCTCCTATCAAGGGCATGCGTGATGGCCTGCTGGACTCCTTCACTGCACCCATCCCCTTTGTCCAGAGTCTCCATGAAGGCAGGAGCTTGTTTTGGCTCACTGATTGTATCCAGCTCCTAGGCAAGTGCCCAACAGAGAGAAGGTGCTTGGTTGAGTTTAGTTAAATGAATTACCTTTCAAAGCACACTTACTCAGGAGTGAGCATAATCAAAATCACTTGCTCCTTTCAATAGTTCCTGATCTTCCTGAGTACTGTGGCTTAAGACAAGAAACTACTATGGAGAGACTGAGTATGTGGCTGGGTGGGAGGTGATGATGGTGTTCCTGTTTGCACAGCACTAAGAGGCAGCTTTAAGTACGACGTTTCCTTTCAAGTTTGAGGCCAAGAAGAAAAGCACCTGGCTATTGGCCAGGCTGAAAGAAAGCACAAACCTCCTCTCAGTTCTGCTCTCTGCTCCCTCTACCACCTGACAGAGAAGTGGAGAAGCTGAAGAAGGGAAAGAAGCATTGGCCAGGCAGAAGTCTGATGACCACTTTCTTCCAGTGACAATGTAATGATACCAACATTTCTGAAGACTGAAATATAAAGTTTTTCTATCCTAACTTATGACATAGGGGAAGTAAGATAATAAATACTAAAATGTTGTGATTATATTAAAGATATACAATGGGACTTGACCATTAATTCAGGTTTTTACCACAATTTCTATGGATAAGGTTCCTTACGGAACAATTTTGGCAGAAGTCTTAAGGGAAAAGTGTAATTGCACTGTCCAACTCTGACGAAGTAAACATTTTTTAAAAAGACTTAATGAGAAGTCTTACTCTCAGGTTTCCTTAGCAGTTTGTACATGGTCACATAGGAAGACTTCCTTCAGAAGGTCATTAATAATGATAATACCACAAGCCCAAATCTCTGAATAATGTTTATGAAATTCCTATAGGGCCAGAGAGATGGCTCAGCAACTGGATGTACTTGCTACCAAATCCAAGTTTGATCCATGAGAACTGACTCCCACAAGTTGTCCTTTGACCTCCACAAACAAACGCAGAGGAACAAACAAAAAACCCAAACGAACAAAAAGAAACAATTAATGTTGGGCCTGGAGAAATGGCTTGGCAGGTAAAGTGTTTGCTACTTTTCCAGAGAACCAGCATTTGGGTCCCAGAACCTATCACTAGGTAGCTCACAACTGCCTGTAACTCTAGCTCCAAAGAGTCCAATACCTTCTTCTGGACTCCCCAGGCACCTGTACTCTCATGCACATATACAGACAAACACCTGTGTACACAATTAATGAAATAAATAAGTAAATGTAATAACAGAAGAGCTTTAGTAATTGGGAAATAATTTACAGAGCATACAAATGAGCATGCAACATGTGGCTATTGGCTACTGATAGTTTAAGAAAAGAATCACTTACTTGGGCAGTCATATGAAACTGGTCTGAAAGGCACAGCAGCTGCAGCAACATCCATGCTAGGCATGTCACCAGCAGGGTGGAGTCCTTCTGCTTCAAACTGTTCTGGCTTGTTCCCTGCATTCACATGAGGTGTAACTAATTATACATTAGTCCTTAGTAACAGCAGATAGTGAAAGAAGGGCTATGTAGTGCAGGGGTGGAGGGTGCTTGAGGGTTAGGGAGTAGTGGAGATAGATCTAACTATGGAACACTAAAGCTGCACTAAAAGCAAATGGTGGCCCTCTCCTACAGGGGTCTTAGTACAACCACTTACAAGGTGCTCAACTTTCAAAGTTTCTTTCTATTTTAAAAGTTATATTCAGTTACAAAACTTGATTTATCATTCAACAGGGAATTCATTTGGTTTGTAGATAAAATCCTTTGAATTCAATTTTAATAATTTGAATTCAATATTAATATTTTAATGACTGAAAGCAGTCAACATCCTAGCACAGATGAAAGAGGGGCTCAATAAGCCCCACTACTTAACTGAGGAGCTTTGGTAGCTGAAAGCTACTGGAGTAGGGAAGAGGCTCCTACTAAGTTGCCCCTACTCTAGTGGATGACCCTACACCCATGCACATATGGACAACTCTGATTGGACTCATTGAGTTATGAAGCTTGGAGGGAGACATGGCAACAGGGAGTCAGGAAGGAGTCTGAGGGGGGTAGGCAGTGGCTATAATCAAAATACATTGTATATACATGTCTGAAATTCTCAAAGAATGAAAAAATTAATGAATTAACAAAATCTATTAACTAGAGTTAAAAATTCGCAAAATTTACTGAAGCCTTCTCATTTAACTATGCAAAATGATTCTTTCAGATTTGAAATGAAACAACAAGCCCAAATGATATATCATATACAAATGTAAAGAATTCTCAAGCTGGAAAGAGTCTCAGAGGTGATGGACCCTATATCCTTATTATACCTATAAAGTAGGGCAATATAGTCCAAGGCATGGTTATAGCTAGGCTACCACTTTCTTGTCTCTCATCTTAATTTTTGTGTGTGTATGTGGCGGCCAGGTCAATGTTTGGTGTCTTCCTCTATCACTCTCCACCTTACTTGTTGTGAGAGAGTCTATCACTCAACTCTGAAAGGTCTGTGATTTGGCTAGGCTGGGTAGCCAGTGAAGCCCCACGCATCCTCCTGTCTCCAGCTCCCCAGTGCTGGATCATAGTACACCACTGCACCCAGCTTTTATGCAGGTGCACTTTACAGACAGAGCCATTGCCCCAACCCCTCATTTGAACATTCTTTCACTTCCATCCTATCAGTATAAGTTAAAGAAAGTATTTCATTCCACAGAAAGGAAAAAGAATGAACAATGAGAAAATTACTTATTTTTCTTTAAATTGAAGTAACCCCAACCTTGAAATATTAAAGATTCACTTTATGGCCTTAGTTTTAACTTGGAAACTATAAGTTATACCATTTTTTTCCAAAGGAAACTCAAATGCAACCTAAAATTCTTTGTGACAGAAAAATGAAACAAGGCTGGAAAGATAGCTCACCAAGTAAAGATGCTTCCCAATAAGCTTGACTACCTGAGTTCAATGCCTGAGACCTGACGAGAAAACTGACTCCTATAAGCTGTTCTCAGATCTCCACATGTGTCTATAATTCCAGCATGACTAAAGTGTGATGGAAGGCCAAGCCAGGAGAATCTCTGTTAGTTAGCTCACTGGCTGTATAGCTTGGCACACCAATATATAATGATCAATAAAAACACCCTGGTCTTAAACAAGGTGGAAAATAATGTATGACATCTGAAGTTATCCTCTGACGTCCACGCAGATGCCATGGCACATGTATAACCATGCACACACATACACACAAAACCTAATATTCAAAGCTTACATCTGAAAGGTGGTCCATACTGCTCATTATCTTTCAAAGATTGCTTGTCAACATTTGAAAATTCGCTTTTGTCTTGAGTTTCAGTTTGTCTCTGATGAAAACTGGATTGGAAAAATAAAATATGTGAATATAAGTGTTAGTAACATAAAAGCCAAGAGAATAGGGTGACAAAAGTTTTTTGGTTGCTGAAAATAACTTACAAAACTTCTGATTTTTGGAGGACTGGTTCTCTGTGATAGGCCTAGAACTCACTATGTAGCCCAGACTGACCTCAAACTCATGGTAATTCTCCTGCCTCAGTCTCATGAATGTTGGGATTATAATAGGCATAAGCAAGCATGCTTAGCTCTGAAACTCAGTTTTTCATTGACATATAGAATGGCTCTACATGCTAGAGAGATGGTTCAGTAGTTGCTTTTCCAGAGAAGCTGGGTTCAATTCCCAGCTCCCATGTGACTTTTCACAACAGTCTGAAACTCCACGTCCAGGAGATCTGACAACCTCTTCTGGCCTCTGCAGGCACCAGGTATGCATGCGGTACACAGACATACAAGGAGGCAAAATACCCATACACATTAAAAAATAGTAACAAAAAATGGCTCTAGGCCCCAGTTGTAGAGAGTGTATGTACGGCGGGAGAGAGAATGGCTCCAGAGGACTGAGCTTGCCACCAAGCACTGCTCTTGGAAACTTATCTATATTTACTCAGCCACTTCCCTTGTTACCACCCCATGCCCTTAAGGAGTCACTGCTCCAGTTAACAAAGAATACTGTACTCTCAATACCATTCCTCGGGTAGTTTTCCACTAATCACAAGACATTTTCTCAAAAGACAAATTCCATATGCCATCAGCACAAACCAGCTGTAACTCCACAAGCCCAACTATGTGTCAAAGTGGGCTGACTCCACATACTGTGGGTCTCCATGCTCTTTTTGGCTTTCCCATAAGAAAATTGAATACAAACTGTGCATGGGGACTAAGGGTTCAAAAGGCAGACAGGCTGGAGGACCACTACAAGTTTGAAGCCAGCCTGGGCAACATAACAAATGAGCCTGTCTGAAAAAAAAGTACAATATAAAAAATATTAAAGAATATAAATGCTCTAGGACCATGATAGGCACAAACTGCAGTTTTCGAATCTGAACAGGTAGCCATTCCGAAGCATCAGGTGTCTAGCTGGAGCCCAGAAGCAGGGAGGGATTCAGGATCTCCTGCTGTGGTCTTGCCACTGAATCACAGACTCAATGACCCACTGTTCTAGTTTTAAAAAACATCCATGTCTTTCTACTTTGACAATCATACCCTAGAGCCCACTTACTTCAGAAATTATTTTAATGATACACAAACTGAAACCTTGTTTATCTTTAAATGCCAAAACATTTTTTGTTGATGTTTGTTTTTGAGATGGTCCTGGCAGTCCTGGAACTTAATATGTAAACCAAGATGCCCTTGAACTCAGAGATCTGCCTCTGCCTGACTGCTGGGATTAACTGTGTGTGCCACCATACCCGCCCTCAAAACATATTTTTAAATGATATTTTGATGTGTGGAAGTTCTCCAATTTTAAAAATGAGTCAAATTTATTTATTCTCACAAAGTTTATTTTATTTGTGTATCTTTATGAATCAAATCCATTCACAGACCTATAAAGATTTTTATTTACACAATTATTCTCCTTCATAATTCAGATGACTTTCAAAGATCACAAATGATTTTATAATCTAACTGTAAATTCTGGACTGCCACACGATCTTTAATATTGCCTTAAAAGGCCAAAGGAATTAAAGTCAAAACAGTAGGTCAGTAGCATTAAGTCAAGAGAAGCTGATGAGAAAATAACTTACCAAGCATTTTTCTCTGGAGCGCTGGAGAAAGAAGGACCAGAAAAACTGTGCCTAGATGGAACAGGTGATGGCTGGGCTGTTGTTCTGTCAGGAGAAGGACTAGAGGAAGCAACATGTGACCCAGCTGCTCTGTCAAGACAAGGGCTGGAGGAAGCAATGTGTGATTTACCAAGACCTACGAGGTAGAAGGAATTGGGGCAAGTATGTGACAAACAGCATAGAGAAGGTATCAAAGTGGTTTTCTGGTTTTGGTTTTTGGAGACAGGGTTTCTCTGCAGCTTTGGAGCCTGTCCTGGAACTCACTCTTGTAGACCAGGTTGGCCTCAAACTCACAGAGATCCGCCTGCCTCTGCCTCCCAAGTGCTGGGATTAAAGGCATGTGCCACCACTGCCCAGCTTCAAAGTGGTTTTTTAAAAGCTCTATTAAGTTGAAAATAAATCCCATGCCATCCTTGAAAATAGCCAAGCTTGATATATGAGATCCACAAAGGCAATGATTCAAGATGATTCAAGCACCAAAATCAAACTGTATAAGCAACATGGAACATACAAAACTAATCAGCAAGATAAAGGCCATGTTGTTCCCGCAACACTTCTGTGTGCTAAAAAAAGACTCTAGACCTTAACACCCTTTGTGCTTCGAGTTCCACACCAACCCCATGACATGGGAAGGCTACCACTGTTAACCACAGTATGGCAGGATGAGAATACTAGCACTGCTAGAGCGGGTTCCTCAAAGCTAACTACTGAGTATACTGCATGAGTCTAAAGCACCTATGTCACAGCCCTCTGGACAGTGGCTTACCTTCCAGATACATTTCATTATCAAGGCTTCTTCTCAATTTTGGATGGGGTGTAGAGGAGAGGCGTGTGGAGGAAGAGGTCTTGCGAGGCCGTGAAGCCACACTGCCCGTGAGCCCTTTGGACACATCACTCTTTTCTTCCTTCAGCATGTCCACAAGAGGCTGTTCAGAGACAACTCTGTCCTCTGCAGAAACATGTCTATCCATGGAAGTGGAAGCTATGCTTCTGAGAGCTGCTACTGAGTATGCAGATGAAGGACTCTTTGCTGGCTGAGGGCTCGTAGTAGGGTTGCGAGTAACTCTTGCATGGTAATTTCGGAAAGCCTTTTCCAAGCGCTCAGCCTCTTGCTCTAGCTCTCTCACTTTGCCTTTGGTGCTACTGGCTATGAACTCAAGGTCAGAGTCTGGGGAACTAGCCTCTGTGGCTGTATGTGCATAAGGTAGGACCCTTGACATAACTGCACCGGCCATATCCTTCTTCTGTTCAAGGGGCGCATTCCAGAAATCCTCACTTGTATCCCCATTGTGAGGCACTAGACCACTCAGGAAATGAAGGGTCAAAGACTGCTTTGGATTTCGGAACACCTCATTCGCTAAGGCTTCAGGTCACAAAAAGAAAATATGAGAGATGAGAAGAAAAAGCTGTGAATAAAATTAAATTATACTCAAAAATATTTTTAAAGTAGTAAGAACAATCTTGTACATTAAACAGTTTTTGAAGCCATAGTCATAACTATTAACATTAACTGAAAGCTAACTTCATGTATTAAGCCTTTATAAACATGATATAATCTCACAATCTGTTACAAATGAGTCTGAAATACCTACATCTAGATGAGAAATAAAGATATATAATTTTCTTGGTACAAAGTCTAGCCAGATCTGAACTATAGCATATCTATCTAATAAATATTGTTTATTCCAACCAGCATGAATACTCACACATTTGACTCCAACATAGTTTCCCTCAAAGCTTAAGTGTCAGATAACCTGGCCACAAATTCTCATTGCTCTCTACTTGGAAAGGGGATGGTCTTCCTGAGATGAGGGCCACATAGTCAGCAATTCCTAGAGCTGCTGAGATTTTTCTACCATAAATCTTGTAATTATGCTGCCTCTTACCCTGCAACACCTCCTTATGATGCTACAAAGACAAGTGTACAATGGGCTAAGTTCATGTGTGAGGACGGCAGGACGGCTCTAGCTTCGCTGATCTACTTTCACATTACAAGACTCCTATATTTTCAGTGGCAGACAGTCTGGCAAACAATTGCTAGTAGAAAATTAGAAACTGAAGAAGAGTTTAGAAATGACTAATGAGCTAGAAATAAAACCAGTGGTGGTGGAAGAAACAAGGGACTTAATTAGAAACATGAGTCCAAGCTGGAACTAAGGAAGGCTCAGGTCAAGGAAGGATGAAAAACAAGCTGAATGGCTAACAAATACACACTGAACCCAAAAGCAACAGAAGAAGAAAGCAGGAGAGAGTGAGAGACATCCACAGTAAAGACACAGTAATGAATCACTAGTAGTAACTAGTGCCTGAGGGGCTTCCATATACCAGCTCATGCCCAATATCCATTCCATCATTCCATCATTGCTCAGTGTGGCCCAGTAGATACCCGTATCCCCAATATAAATTAGGAACTTGAAGTTCTAAAGTGTTATGCCCAAGACCAAACAACTTCAACTAAAGACCAAAACAAAACTAGGTCTCCAATTCTGGAAGTAATTCTCTTTGCACCCAGCTATCCTGTTTCTCTTATGTATTTACACACAGGTCTACTGAAAACTATATAAAAATACAGAAAAACCTGTTAGCCTTATCAGGGTCACACAAAAAAAGAAAGAAAACATTTAGTTGGCAGGGGAATAAAGAGGATTAAGGCTGAAAGGAAGACATACTGACAGAAGGGAGAAGCTGGAAAAAGGAGTAGGATGGATATGATCAAGATATACTTTATGCAGCTATAAAATATTCTAAGCATACTGAAAAAGAGCTGGATGCAGTAGCACACATCTGCATTCTTAATGTAACAGCAGGCAGCTCACAGGTTACTTATCCTGGAAGGCAGTGCAACCACCAAAACAAGAGACACATTGCCTCAACAAGGCAGAAGCAGAAAACCAATTCCTGGTAAGTCTTGTGACCTCCACCTGAATAACACAGTATTCTGGTGCTCTATGTGTCTGTTTCTCTCTCTTTACACACATACCCACACACAATTAATAAGCAATTTATTTTTAAAAATCTCCAACCTGTCTGAGTTTGTTTTAGTTGTGATTTTAAATCAGCAACCTGAATGGTTAACCTTTTAACAGAAGCATCGTAGTCTAATATCTGGGCCTTTAACTGTGTAGAATGTTCAATCTGAAAAAGAGCCAAAGAAAAAGAAATAAATATAAACCAATTACAGTTTCCTTCAGAAAGAAAATTTCTCTTATTGTGCTTCTATTCTTTGTTTTGTCAATTCGAAGAAGGGTTTACACCAAAAACCAATAGGAAGACCTCTATTAAAACAACATCCAAACAAGTTTTGTTTTTTTGAGACAGGGTCTCTCTGTAAGGCCCTGGCTGCCCTAGAATTCACAGACACACCTGCCTTTGCCGCCTGAATGCTGGGAGTAAATGTGTGTGTCACCTCCCCCTCCTTCCCTTTTCAATTTAAGTCTAAAAACAGCTAGCTATTCTACTGCATGAAGACAGCAATTACAGAGACACAGTGGGTGTGTGTATGCAACAAAGCAGGAACCAAGAGACTCCTGGTGGGAATTACCAGGACCTCTGAGAAGTTTACAGCTAGATGAATTTACTTTCCATTCAGTGCTACTACTATTAGGAATATAAAGTCAGAAACATCAGAGAATTTTCTCATATGAGAAAGGCTTCTTTGCTGTGTTGGGGGAGACATTCTTTGTATTCAAATAAATCTGATTTTCACTGGTGTGGCACGTCTAAAGGTTCTATACCTACTACAAAGTAGACTGGCATAATACCCTCAAAAAGAAGGAACAAGACTCACTTCACTCTGCAGCTGTTTCTGCAGGACTTGCCTATGAGTTTCAAACTCCTTGTGCTCCAGTGCCATAGCATGTTCTGCTTTCTGCAATTCTTTCTGAAAAACCAAAAGCTCAGGAGGTGGCTGAGTTATACCTAAGAAGATTTAAGAAAAAAAGAAAAACATTCCTAGTTATTATCAATCTTAAATTTGCTTATTTCACTTTTTAAAAAGTCAGTTCTTTAAAGAGGTTTAAAAGTTTCCTTTCTTTGTACTCATGCAATTAATATTCTACCACTTCTATTAAATGGCCTAAGAACAATCCTGATTCACAAATTTCAGAATAAAATCATTTAATTCATATTAATATAACTTTATTCCTCCAAGAGCCTTCTAAGTTAAAGAATTCTTTCAAATTCTTAAATTAGCTCAATAGCCTCTCTTCCCTCTACCACATGCAGATGATAGTTTAAGAAAGAACTCCCTATTTGTCACCTGTCAGTGCCTGTCCCTGGTTTCACCCCATCTCAACAGAAGACCATGGCAGTCAGGCTATAGAAATAAGGCTGATGGTACTCTCCATTTGGGTCACCCAAGAACCCCATTAATAAAACGTGCCTTATGTAGGGTAATTATAAAGGATAGAGTAGTAGAAACAGAGGCACAATGTTAGTGCTCTATAAGGACTAGGAGGCTTGGGAGAGGTGCAATGAGTAGGCACAGGCACAGAGCACTAATGGGAGGCCTCCAGCAGGAAGGCACAGTACATAAGCAGTCCAGACTGCTGTACCTGGAGATCAAGGCTAAGAGTAGAAATAACTATAATTTCAAACTCCTCTCCCTGCCTCGCTCCAAGTGCTTACTGGCTCAACTGAGGCAATAGTCAGAGGGTTTGAACCCTGAAGTCACCCACAGAGGCAGTTATTTAACAAATATTACTTAAAGTGAAACTACTAATTATGCAATAGCAAGCAAAAAGGAAGCAGCTCAAATGTAAGGATCTTAAAAGATTCTCCCAATGTAAGCTTTCCTTACAGATACAAAGTTGTAAGTTCTACTTACAACTAAGTATTACAATACTACGTTTTTAGTTCTATAATCCCGACCTAATATAAGTTACAGAAACAGGCAGATCAGGAAAAAAAAAGACATACGGTCTAGGAGACGTAAGTTCTCATTCCTAGTCTCTTCCAGTTGCTGTTTAAGTAATTTATTTTGTGCCTGAAGCTCCACTTTCTCTTCTTTCAGCAGTGAGTAATCACTCATCTCTTTCATCTTTTCATTCAGCAAGTGGTTTTGTTTTGACATTGCCAAAAACTGGGCTTTGAC
>PVIU01031928.1:0-14180 GCA_004026605.1 Ondatra zibethicus
CCCAGTGGCAACACAGGCTCCTCAGATCGGCACTGGCCTCAGCAGCAGCATGGCCCCAGCATCAACATGGTCTCAGGTGGCTGATCAGACCCCAATCATCTGCATAGTCCTCAGTGACAACAGAAGCCTTGGACATCAACTCAGACACTGGCTGCTGTAGGGCCACAGACCTAGACATGGCCCTCAGTCACAACCCTGACTTGGGTGATACTATTACCATAGTCGACAGACCTGGCCACCCAAATCAGCATGGCCCCAAGGACCCAGACATGGCCCTCTACAGCAGCCCTTGCCTAGATGACACCATGGCCCTGGGTGATAGTACAGGCTATTCAGATCAGAATATTCCTGGTGGTAGCACAGCATTCAGATGGGTCCTGACCTTTCCTCTCTCTTGTGCCAGGCTCTAGAGACCTTGGACAATACTTTGTATGATGGTATCTGATTGCCCTGCACCTCTGGTGCTGAGCAGATTTTTGGTGAACCCTGCAGACCCCAAAAGTCTTGGAGGGCACCATCGGTGTCCACTGCTGATTCAAGTCTCTCATTTTAATAGTTTTAAGAAATTTAAGAATACCTTAGTTTGTAACTACTTATCAGACATGCATACTGTATATTCATGTACACACACACATATACACAAACACATACAAAATGTTCCTGTGGTATTTTGAATATAACTGGTCCTTATAAGCTCATTGTGAGTGGCACTCTTAGGAGGTGTGGCTTTGTTGGAGTAGATGTGGCCTTGTTGAAGGAAGTGTGTCACTATGGGAGTTGGGCTTTAAGGTCTCCTATACTCAAGAATCTCTGCCCCTTCCCTCTCCTCCATATGTATTGTTTTCTGGAGCATTTTTGGCATGAGATGTGCATCTCACTAGAAGGGAAAGAATAGTCCCTTGTGAATCCAGCGTTTATGAAGATGATGTGGGAAGTCCTTCTGTAAATGTGTTTCTTTTATTGGTTAATGAATAAAGAAACTGCTTTGAGCCTATAGCAAGGTGGAACAGAGGTAGGCGATGAAAACTAAACTAAATGCTGGGAGAAGGAAGGCAGAGTCAGGGATGTTTCATGGAGCCACCAGAGGAGAAAGACACAAGCTGCAGCTGGAACCTTGTAGATAGGGCATGAGCCTCATGGTAAAATATAAAATAATGGAAATGGGTTAACCAAAGATACAAGAGCTAGCTAGCAATACGCTTATGCTATTGGCCAAGCAGCGTTTTAATTAATATAGTTTCTGAGTGATTATTCTGGGAGTCTGGGTGGCCTGAAAGCAAACAAGCAGCATTCCCCAACTAATTGGCACTCCACTGTGTGCTAGCTAAATCCACATAAAACCTGAGGGGGCTTGGAAAGAAATTCTAGAGACTAAACACAAAGTTTGGCCACATTTTTTTGGATGGGCTCTGCTTGCCAGCATACCACAGCTCCTTTAAGAGAGGTCTCCCTGATTCAGTGGCAGAAAAAAAAAACTGTGCAGTTTCAAAATGGTGGTTTCCTGGTTCTCCAGCACAAATAGCTCTGACTCTTTTAGGAGGTTCACCTATGGAGCATTTGAATGGGGTCTGTGAGCAGCATATTATAAAATTGCTTAATGACTCGACATAGACCTGCTGCATATTTGGAACTGGGGCAGTGTGAGCGGCTTGCAGAGAGACATTTGATTCTGGGGACTACTAAGCTAAACCAGCATATATGTTTTAAAGATTTCTTGACTTCAAAATTTGAGTTTAAGGATATGTTGATTTGGAAAAGAAATTCTTCTTTTGTTTCCACAGAAGATGAGAACCTGTAGGTCTCTTCCAGATTAATGTGCTTTGATTGACCAAGCCCCCCCGAAGGTTGCCATGAACACCCCCTAAAATTGCTTTGCCCCACAAAAAACAGGAAGCAGTTTGGAGAGAACTATGTCCAAATTCCCTAAATGATTGTTTATAAATGTTTCTTTACATTTAGAGGAGGATATGATATAAAGATGAATGTTTTGCATTGGTATGGATCTTGGTCTATTGATACAAATTTAAGGTCAATTTTGTTACACATATATTTCTGCTCTTGATTAAGGTATTGTGTTTGTGCAGGTCATTTAAAAATGTAATATAGAAAGTAGGCCTGAGACCGCAAACTGTAAGTGGGCAGAGCAAGGCAGAGGAGTGCTGAGCTATCTCCAGGAACACCGAGTAACTAATGGGGTAACTAGAACTGTGAAACTGAATGTACCATGAGGAACAACCATCTGAGCTTTGGATTCACTAGCACCTTGAGGATTATTCAACAGAACCTCAGACAGCCCCAATGACACCTATTAGAGGAAAAGATGAATAGAAAAGGTAAGATCATACACTACACCACAAAGAGTAAAGCAACACCAGTAAATCCTAAAGACCCTACAACAGCAAGACCTGAACAACCAAATATGGATGAACCAGAAGAAAATGTCCTAAAAAATAACTTCAAGAGAATGTTTGAAATTCTTAAAGATGAAATGAGAAATTCCCTTAAAGAAATTGAGGAAAAGACAAACAAAAAGTTGGAAGATATGAGCAAATCACATAAAGAAAACCAAGAAAAAGAACTAAAACATATAAAAGAAACTATTCAGGACTAGAAAACTGAGATACAAAAATAAAGAAAACACAAGCTGAAGGAATTACAGAAACAGAAATCATGAGAAAAAGATCAGGAACCACAAATGCAAGCATGAACAACAGAATATAAGAAATGGAAGAGAGAATCTCAAGCGCTGAAGATACAATAGAGGAAATAGACTCATCAGTTTAAGAAAACATTAAATCTAACAAAAGCTTAACCCAAAGTATCCAGGAAATGTAGGACACCGTTAAAAGGCCAAATTGTAGAATAATGGGTATAGAAGAAGGAGAAGTTCAACTCAAAGGCACAGAAAATTTATTTGACAAAATCATAAAAGAAAACTTTCCCTACCTAAAGAAAGATATGTCCATGAAGATAAAAGAAGCTTACAGAACACCAAACAGACTGGATCTAAAAAAAGTCCTCTTGCCACGTAATAATCAAAACGCTAAATATACAGAATAAAGAAAGAATATTAAAAGCTGCAAAGAAAAAAAGGCCAAGTAATATATAAAGGTAGACCTATCAGAATTTCACTAGACTTCTCATTGGAGATGATGAAAGCCAGAAGGTCATGGTCAAGCATTATGCAGACATTAAGAGACCACAGATGCCAGCCCAGACTACTGTACCCAGTAAAACTGTCGATCACCATAGAAGGACAAAACAGGATATTCCATGACAAATCTAGATTTCACCAATACCTAGCCACAAACTCAGCCCTAAACAAAATACTAGAAGGAAAACTCCAACCCAAGGAAGATGGCTACACCAACAAAAACATAGACAATTGATGATCTCATTACAGCAAATCCCGAAGAAGAAAAAAACACACAAATTAACATCACCAACGATGAAAGCTAAATTAACAGGAGATAGCAACCACTGGTCATTAATATCCCTTGATGTAAATGGACTCAACTCACCCATAAAAAGGCACACACACTAATAGTGGGAGACTTCAACACTCCCCTCTCACCACTGGATAGATCAATCAGACAAAAAAATGAACAGAGAAATAAGAGAACTAACAGATTTTATGACTAAAATGGACTTAACAGACATCTATAGAATATTCCATCCAAACCGAAGAGAATATACCTTCTTCTCAGCGCCTCATGGAACCTTCTCAAAAATTGACCACATACTCGGTAACAAAACAAACCTCAACAAATACAAAAAAAAAAATTGGAATAACCCAATGTACGTTATCAGCTCACCATGGTCTAAAACTAGAAATCAGCAGCAATACTAATTCCAGAAAACCCACAAACACATGGAAATTAAACAGTGCTCATCTGAATCATCAATGAGTCAAGGAAGAAATAAAGGGAGAAATTAAGGACTTCCTAAAATTCAATGAAAATGACCACACAACATACCCAAATTTATAGGACACAATGAAAGCAGTGTTAATAGGAAAGTTCATAACACTAAATGCTTACATAAAGAAGCTGGAAAAATCCCACACTAGTGAATTAACAGAACTTTTGAAAACTCTATAACAAAAAGAAGCAAACTCACCTAAGAGAACTAGAAGGCAGGAAATAATCAAGTGAGAGCTGAAATCAACACAATAGAAACAAAGAAAACAATACAAAGAATCAATGAGACAAAGAGATGGTTCTTTGAGAAAATCAACAAAATAGACAAACCTTTATCCAATCTAACCAAAAGGCAGAGAGAGAATATCCAAATTAACAAAATCAGAAATGAAAAGGGGGACATAACAACACACACGGAGGAAATACAGAGAATCATCAGGTCGTATTTCTGAAACCTGTACTCCACAAAATTGGAAAACTTAAAAGAAATGGACAACTTTCTGGATAAATATCACTTACCAAAATTAAGTCAAGACCAGATAAGCAAATTAAACAGACCTATAACTGCTGAAGAAATAGAAACAGTCATCAAGTCTCTCAACAAAAAAAAGCCCAGGACCAGATGGTTTCAGCTAAGAATTCTACAAGACTTTCAAAGAAGAACTAATACTAATACTCCTCAAATTGTTCCACACAATAGAAACAGAGGGAACATTGCCAAACTCTTTTTATGAGGCTACAATTACATTGCCAAACTCTTTTTATGAAGCTACAATTACCCTGATACCCAAACCACAGAAAGACATTACTAAGAAAGAGACTTACAGAACAATCTCACTCATGATCATTGATGCAAAAATACTAAATAAAATACTGGCAAATCAAATCCAAGAACACATCAGAACCACCATCCACCATGATCAGGTCAGCTTCATCACAGAAATGCAGGGATGGTTCAACATACGAAAATCTGTCAACGTAATCCACCATATAAACAAGCTTAAAAATAAAAACCACATGATCATCTCATTAGATGCAGAAAAAGCTTTTGACAAAATACAACATCCCTTCATGATAAAGGTCTTTGAGAGAGCAGTGATACAAGGAACATACCTAAACATAATTAAGGCAATATACAGCAAGCCAACAGCCAACATCAAGCTAAATGGAGAGACACTCCCAGCGATGCCACTGAAATCAGTAACAAGACAATGTTGTCCACTATCTCCATATCTACTCAATATAGTTCTTGAGGTCCTAGCTAGAGCAATAAGACACCAAAAGGAGATCAAGGGGATACAAATTGGAAAAGAAGAAGTCAAACTCTCACTGTTTGCTGATGATATGATAGTTTACATAAGTAATCCCAAAAATTCTACCAAGGAACTTCTATAACTCATAAACACTTTCAGTAATGTAGCAGGATACAAGATGAACTCAAAAAAATCAGTAGCCCTCCTGTACCCAGATGATAAAAGGGCTGGGGAAGAAATCAGAGAATCAACACACTTCTCAATAGCCACAAATAGCATAAAATATCTCACAGTAACTCTAACCAAACAAGTGAAAGACTTGTATGACAAGAATTTTAAATCTTTGAAGAAAGAAATGGAAGAAGACACCAGAAAGTGCAAAGATCTCCCATGCTCTTGGGTAGGCAGAATTAATATAGTAAAAATGGCAATCTTACCAAAAGCAATCTACAGATTCAGTGCAATGCCCATCAAAATCTCAGCAAAATTCTTCAAAGACCTTGAAAGAACAGTACTCAAGGTCATATTGAAAAGAAAAAAAAAACCAAAAAAAAACCCAGGATAGCCAAAACAATCCTGTACAATAAAAAAAAACATCTGGAGCATCACAATCCCTGACTTCAAACTCTACTACAGAGCCACAGTACTGAAAACAGCCTGGTATTGGCATAAGAACAGATAGGAGGACCAGTGGAACCGAATAGAAGACCTGATTTTTGACAAGGAAGCATAAAAATATCAAATGGAAAACAGAAAGCATATTTAACAAGTGGTGCTGGCATAATTGGATATCAACATGTAGAAGAATGAAAATAAACCCATATCAATCACCATGCAGAAAACTCAATTCCAAATGGATCAAAGACCTCAACATAAAGCCAGCAATACTGAACCTTATAGAAGAGAAAGGGGCAAGTACACTTGAACGCATTGGCACAGAGAACTACTTCCTAAATATAACCCCAGCAGCACAGACACTGAGAGAAACAATAAATGGGACCTCCTGAAACTGAAAAGCTTCTGTACAGCAAAGGACATGATCAACAAGACAAAATGACAGCCTACAGAATGGGGAAAGATCTTCACTAACCCCACATCAGACAGAGGTCTGATCTCCAAAATATACAAAGAACTCAAAAAATTGGACACCAAAAGAAAATATAATCCAATAAAAATGGAGTACAGACCTAAACAGAGAACTCTCAACAGAGGAATCTAAAATGGCTGAAAGACACTTAAGGAAATGTTCACCATCCTTAGTCATCAGAGAAATGCAAATCAAAACAACTCTGAGATTCCATCTTACACCTGAAAGAATGGCCAAGATCAAAAACACTGATGACAACTTATGTGGAGAGGTTGTGGGGGAAAGGGAACACTTCTGCATTGCTGGTGGGAATGCAAGCTGGTACAGCCCCTTTGGATGTCAGTGTGGTGATTTCTCAGAAAATTAGGAAACAACCTTCCTCAAGACCCAGTAATACCACTTTTGGGTATATATCCAAAGGATGCTCAATCGTGCACAAGGACATGTGCTCAACTATGTTCGTAAGAGCTTTTTTGTCATAGCCAGACATGGCTCTCGACTGAAGAATGGATAAGGAAAATGTGGTACATTTGCACAATGGAGTACTACACAGCAGAAAAAATAACGACACCTTGAATTTTGCAGGCAAATGGGTGGAGCTAGAAAACATTATTTTGAGTGAGGTAACCCAGACCCAGAAAGACAGTTATCACATGTACTCACTCATAGGTGTTTTTTAAACATAAAGCAAAGAAAACCAGCCTACAAACCACAATCCCAGAGAACTTAGACAACAACGAGGATACTAAGAAAGACTTACATAGATCTAATCTACATGGGAAGTAGAAAGCAGAAAAAGAGAAGATCTCCTGAGTAAATTGGGAGGATGGGGACCTTGGCGGAGGGTTGAAGGGGAGAGAGAGGCAGGGAGGGGAGCAGGGAAAAAATTTTAAAAAATAAAGAAGAAAGAAAATATTCAATATATAATTTAAAATATAGGTTAATAGATAATCATCTATAATAGTTAAGCTTGTTGTCATGTTAGTTTTTCTAGATACAGAGAGATATTTCAGTTAGATAGATATTCTTCAAAGCTTTCTAAGACTACAGAATTGTAAATTAAAATGTTTTAAGAACTTAGAATTCTCATGAGAACAAGACACATCTGTTCCTGACAGCACCAATTACTTCAAGAAGATGATGGGGCATCAAAGAGGCTCCTTACGGAATTTTTTAGTCATTTGGGCAAGAAACTTCTCTTGCCTGGACTGCTTGATTTTATGCTGTATGAAATGAACATACAGGACCCACACAGAAATGACTGCTGAACATGCCTTAAGTTGAGACAATTCTTCAGAGTTCCTGCTTCATGAAAGAGTCTGCCAGACATTCTGCAGGACACAGAAGAAAGTTACTGACAAACTGCCAATAAAGGTTAAAATGTCTTTGAAATTTCCTGCTTCACAGAAAAGTCTGCTGGATACTATGGGCCTGTAGGCTGAAGATGGATGCCCCAATGGTACAGAAGAACTTTGGGTGACTGGCCAGGCAGTGAGATGCCCCTGTCAATTCTAGAGTTTTGGGAGTTGCTTTCAATGCACTTCCTGTTTAGTTAGGTGATATTATATCCTTCTGGAGCCTTTAGTGGAGTTGAAGAATAGATAGTAATAATGATAGTTTTCCTTAGTTATGATGAAAGATAAAGGAGATATAAATATTGTAACTGTAATTCTTGCTTGATACGTGTTTTGTTATATCTAATTTTACTATGTTAAAGTCAAAACCTTCCTTTTTATTTAAACAGAAAAGAGAAGATAATGAAGGAAGTCCTTCTGTAAATGTGTTGCTTTTATTGGTTAATGAACAAAGAAACTTCTTTGAGCCTATAGCAGGGTAGAACAGAGCTAGGTGGGGGGAACTAAATTCAATGCTAGGAGAAAGAAGGCAGAGTCAGGGATATGTCATGGAGCCTTCAGAGGAGAAAGACACAAACTGCCAGCTGGAACCTTGCTGGTAGGCCACAAGCCTCATGGTAAAATATAAAATAATAGAAATGAGTTAACCACAGATATAAGAGCTAGCTAGCAATATGCTTAAGCTTTTGGCCAAGCATAATTTTAATTAATATAGTTTCTGAGTGATTATTTCAGGAGTCTGGGGACTCAGAAAATGAACAAGCATCCTTCCCCAACATGAAGCTTCCTCCAATTTGACCCAGCTACTCCACAAGCCTCTTTGAGTTATCTAAGAAGCCTCCATTCTGCCAAGCATCCCACAGCCCTGTCCCTATTTATTCAAAAAATACACATGGTCTACCCACAATCCTACCTTTGCCCAAACAATCTAAATCCCTTCCCCTTTTCTGCAACCCAACTCCAAATGCCTTGAGATAAATATCTCTCTCCTGAACTTCTCTCAGGGCCACCCTACTCTGGCACTAACAGCTTTGCTTTTCCTCATCTGGAAGCCCTGAGAACTCTTGCCAATTTCTACCTCAGCACACACTCCTACCCAACTCCTCCATCAGACACCTTCAAGTCTATATCAGAAATCTCACCAATGAGGTCCAACACCTCCAGCAGTCCCTCTCCACATTATATCAGAATTCTATGCAAGGTTCACTCACACTTCCTAGGTCCCATCTGATGCTCCCTCGACTTTGCCCACTAGGTCAGTATTCATAATGCTACCTTCAACTCCTATCTTACCACTACAGCTCCAACCCCAGTTTGGTCTGACTACCTAGGTCAGGATTCACAGCTGTGACTCCAATTCTTACCTCAGAACTCAGAGCCCAGCTTTATTTGTTCCTCAGCTCTTTCAATTCTACTTAGTACCCTCAGTCCCAGTCACATCCTACATTTGCTATTCTGATCTCTCTGCCTACCAATGTCAGTGTCTGTTGCAGGAGAGAGCTGCTTGTTTGTTCTGCTGCCCAGTTCCCAGCCTCTGGACTGGCTTAGCCCTGAAATAATCACACAGAAACTGTATTAATTAAAACACTGATTGGCCCATTAGCTCTAACTTCTTACATCTTAATTTAACCCATATCCATTAATCTGTGTATCACCATGAGGTCGTGGCCTACCAGCAAAGTTCCGGCATGTCTGACTCTGGTGGTGGCTCCATAGCATCTCTCTGACTCCACCCTTCCTTCTCCCAGCATTCAGTCCAGTTTTCCCCACCTACCTAAGTTCTCCCCTATCAACAGGCCAAGGCAGTTTTTTTATTCATTAACCAAGAAAAGCAATACACAGACAGAAGGATCTCCCACACCATTTCCCCTTTTCTGTTTAAACAAAAAGGAAGTCTTTAACATAGTAAAATTCTAACAAGAATTATGGTTACAATATTTATATCTACTTTATCTTTTATCATAACTAAGGAAAACTGTAATAATAACTATCTATTCTTCAACTCCATCAAAGACTACAGAAGCAGATAATATTACCTAAGTAAACAGGAAGTGTATTGTAAGCAACTTCCAAAATTCTACGGTCACCCAAAGTTCTGTACCATTGGGGCATCCATCTTCAGCCTACAGGCCCATAGTATCCAGCAGACTTTTCCACAAAGGAGGAAATTTCAAAGACAGTTCTGCCTATATTGGCAGTTTGCCAGTCACTTTCTTTTGTATCCTGCAGAATGTCTAGTAGAGTCTTTTAGGAACCAGGAACCCCAAAGGATCATCTCACCTTTAGGCAAGTTCAGCAGTCATTTCTTTGTGGGTCCTACATGTCCAATTAACCAGTACAGGCAGGAGCAGTTTCTTGCCCAAATGGCTAACTAACTCCATAAGGAGCCTCTCCAGTGCCCATCTACCTCTTGAAGTAGCTTGTTGCTGCCAGGAGCAGATGTGTCTCACTGTCATGAAAAGTCATACATTTTTAAAACATTTAAATGCCATATTCTGAAGGTCTCTGAAAGATTTGAAGAACACCTAACTGACTGAAATATATCTTTATTCATCTAGAAAATCTAACATGACTACAAGCTTGACTATTATAGATGATTATATATTAACTTATATTTCTTAATTATGCATTGCATTTTTAAAAAAACTACACAAACAATACCTTAATCAAGGGCAGAAATATACATATACAGTATAACAAAATTTACCTTAAATTTATATCAATAAACCAAGATCCATACCAATGCAAATTATTCATCACTATAACATATCCACCTTTAAATGTAAACAAACATTTATAAACAATATTTGGGAATATGGGCGTAGTTTTGTCCATACTTATTCCTGCTGATTGGGGGCACTGTTGATCAGGTCTTTTATGGTGTATCCTGTTTGCTAGTTTCATCTCAGTCAGCAGTTGGGCAAAGTAATTTTTTGAGCAGTTTTCAAGGCAACCTTTCAGGAGGTCTTATTCCATGAAACCACACCAGTCTGGAAGCAATCCATAGGTTCTTATCCTCTGAGGAAACAAAAGAAGAACCTCTTTTCCAAAGCAACATAATCTTATCCCTAAATTTGAAAGTCATGATTCCTTTATAAGATGCATGCTGGTTTAGCTTAGCAGCCCATACAATAAAATATCTCTGTGTAGTTAGGTTCTTTACAGTCAAAAAATTTAAAGATAACACAATAATATACAGAACCCAGAATGTCTGTGAATTTTCCATATTTACGTGGCTTATTTTTCCTTACTTCTTTTAATCTATGACTATCTGTACTCTGTCTCTTTAAAGACTTTACCCCCTTTTTTAAAAAAACCATTTACTTCTTTTCCAACTCTCTATATTCTTTTTCTTCTCTCTTTCAAGCCTATGTACATTTATCTAACACTGTGACCCATTTATATATCTTTTTATCTGGATTTGTCTTTATTGCATATCTGTAATTATTTTCTGACCAGAAGCACTTCTTAAAATGCTAAGCACTTAAGAATCTAGGCAGACACAGGACAATGGAATCTCCTGATTCCAGACCCCTGAGCAATATGAGGTGACACTAGTAGCCAATAGGCAAGTGCCAGGGGAGCATATATTCCCAGGCTTGCTCTCCACCCTCCTGGGAAGAATGCTTTGCTGAGATCCCGAAAATTTTGCCGGTTCCCCTGAAAAGGCAAAGCGAATCCAAGATTGGGGAAGCAGAGCATACAGAATGGTACAGAGGGTCAGATATGACACAGACACTGGAGACTAGTTTAGATTATTTATTTGCCATCATGTATTTCCCTTTTTGATGACAAAAGTTGGTATATTCTTAGAAAAAAATTTCTACTGGTCTTCAGGGGCCTGCGAGTTCATAAGCGAGGACTATTCTTTATGGGCTCACAGATTACACACTTGTAATCTGAGGAGCCCTCCTGCTCTTCATCAGGAGATTCATTTGTTGGCCTTTCTAAGAGGGTAGACAATAGAGCAGAACAAGAGCTGTTGTACAGAGACATCATAGAACCTAAAATGGGTTGCTCTGATGAGCTAGCACTGGAACTTTCTTCTGTGCCTTGAATTCCAGGAGCAGTTGGAGGCACACATATAATAGTGCCTGAGGTATCATCTGCAGTTGGGTTACTTGACTCCCCAGGAGGTTGCATTTCTAGGACACATGGACGAATAACTTTCATAGCCCATACAGCAGAGAATACAAAGCCTTGATTTTCTTTGTGAGCCTGCTCATTGGAGCTTTTCTTCTTGGCATCTTCACCGTCTTCCTCAAGTTTGCGATCGAATCGTGGAGAATATCTGGTAGGTAACTCCTTCTTCTTTTTTGAAGTTGGCTCTTGAGAAGATCTAAGTGGAATGGGCACACAGAGAGCTTGGTGGGCAAGATCTTTTAGGTCTTCTTTGCCCCAGATATACTCAACAAGTCCAGGTTTATCTCTCTGAAAGTTGAAGTGACGGTACATCTGAAACAAAATGAACAGTTTAGCTATCCTAAAATGAAATATGTGTTGATCCCCACAGCCCTTTCCACCACCAGTCACACTGTCCTAGTTTGTGATTAAAAAATGACGAATTGGCAATGATCCTTAAACAGTATGTAAGTTAAGATTTTAACACATACATACATACACACACACACACACAGACACACACACTGGTACACATGTATGCACCACTATATGGCTTTTCATGGCCATTCTTCTTGTTTGAATACTTTTAGGTGGGCCCTCCCTGTGTAATTTAAGAACAAAGTCATTACATTCAAAGTCTACTTTTTGACACTTTAGTGACCCTCCTGCTAAAATAGTTATCTTTGGAAGTAAAGAACTGACATCATTTATGGCATGGATTGGGGGAGATATGCATATGCTTCTGTTGTTAAATTAGGACAAAAATACTTTGTACATTACCATTATTCTCTTGTACTCTTCAGAGGAAGCCACAGATGTCTCAGGGTATATCCTTCTGAATGCATACATGTTGAGCTGGTGAATAAAACTCTTCAAACTGTCTGTTTCAAAAATCTTCTTTGCCCCCTTGAGATGAAGGACCTCTTTCTGGAAAAGGTCTACCTCAATCATTATGGTGTCTCCTTCCTTAGTCCACTTCACTGACTTGAATGCCTCATTCTGCACAATGGACCAAAGCTTCCTGGGGAAGGGCAGACTGAAGAGATTGGTGTTATCTTCCTCACTGGCTATAGGTTGGCTTTGGTCTTCAGGTAGTGGGCTTTCTTCAAAGGCTTGATCTTGTATGACATCTTGATCATCTTTTCTCATCAGACCCTCTCTTGAATCTGCTTCTGAATCAGGTGAAGAATTATATATATCAAGAGCCTCGCTTTCAGGCTCTTGATTAACAACTGGGCTCACATTGATTTCACAATCCTCTTCTATACTCTGATTAGCCATGATGCCTATATACATCCATCAGGAATGTTCTGAACAGCAGACCACAAATCCCTGTCCTAGCAAGTTGAAGTGTTGGCTCCAGTAGGAACACCCAATAAACAGTGACTATAAAGTTCTAGATTCTCAGAAGACATCTGTTGAAGTCATCATTCTCTTTGTCTGTCATGTAATATCACTAAGATGGCTCATAGTCAGTATGGAGAGGGGAGGTTAGGCCAAGTATATGTGGTAAGCAGATAGATAGGTACGAAGGCCCAAGTTCTTCTCTTTCCTGTGCTAAGATATGATGTAAATTCTCAGAAAAGAGCCCTATATGATGAGACATATCTTGCCATGGGATCTATATGAGTTGAGAAGCACAAGCGCCTTTGCCTCTCTCAATCCTCATGATTGGGAATGGTTGTTACTACTCTCTCTGTTTAGCTCAAGGACCAACCCTTAGTTAGTACAACCTTGGGTATTAGGATGAATATATATTTATATATGTAGAACATCTTAGGCAATGTGGTCTAGCTTTGTTTATACCTTATACTTGTCCCCCATCCCACCCCTATCTCATTCTTGCATTGGTTTCTTCTAACCATTCCTCTGATCTTCATATAGATCCTAATAAGTAACTCATTTCCCTAAAATCTAATCAGCTTGTCCCCTCAGTCATGCTGTGTGCCCAAGTAGGATGAGATGGACATACTCCTCTGATTAACTGATGGTAAGATTTTTCTGAGCAGTGTTGTTTGATTAAATGGCCACATCCTCATTGGTACTTTGAATTTCCATGTACACCTCAACTTGCCACCAAATCACTTTGTTCTTTGGGTCAAGACAGAATTACTAGTCACTTCTGTTTCTTTCCTTTCTTTTTGTGCCTTTACTTTCTCCAACCCCCTCGTTCCCTCTCAAATTTGTGGCCTCTTTTTCTATGATTGTTACTATTATTATGAACAAATTGTTACATATACCTAAATATACAAATAAAACCATATAAGTCCATTTAGTGTTGCTTGCTAACATATGTTTTTAGGCTGACTGACTTCTTATTGGATAATCAATTGGGGGCTAATCCCTGAAGAATGGTAACTCTCCCATTGTCAGCATTCCTTAGTTGCCTATAGTTATTTGTCTATGGATATGGATCTGGTGAAATTTCCCCCTTCCATTTATT
>PVIU01031929.1:0-14178 GCA_004026605.1 Ondatra zibethicus
GTGATCAATTTTCAAGAAGGTTCCATGAGATGCTGAGAAGAAGGTATATTCTTTCCTGTTTGGGTGGAGTGTTCTATAGATGTCTATTAAATCCATTTGATTCATTACAACTTTTCTCAAATTTCTTTGTGAAGTTCCTGTCTGGTTGACCTGTCCATTGGTGAGAGAGGAGTGTTGAAATCTCCTACTATTAGTGTGTGGGGATTGATGTGTGCTTTGAGTTCTAGTAATGTTATTTTTACATATGTGGGTGCTTTTTTATTAGGGCCATAGATTTTCAGGATTGAGACTTCATCTTGATGAATCTTTCCTTTTATGAGTATGAAGTGTCCATCTCCATCTCTTCTGATTGGTTTTAGTTTGAAGTCGATTTTGTTAGATATTAGTATAGCCACACCTGCTTGTTTCTTAGGGCCATTTGATTGAAAACCCTTTTCCCAACCTTTTACTCTGAGATAATGTCTGTTTTGTTTTTTTTTTTTGTTGTTGTTGTTTTGTTTTGTTTTGTTTTTGTTTTTGTTTTTTTTGGTTGAGGTGTGTTTCTTGTAAACAGCAGAATGTCGGATCCTGTTTTTGCATCCATTCTCTTAACCTGTGTCTTTTTATAGGTGAGTTGAGTCCGTTGATGTTAAGCAGATATAATGACCAGTGTTTGTTAATTCCGGTTATTTTCTTTTTGGGAGTAGGGTTTGTGTGTCTCCCTTCTTTGAGTTGAGCTGGTGTAGGGTTGTTAGATATCTGTGTTATTATGGATGTTGTTTGCTTCCTTTAGTTGTGGTTTACCTTCTAGTACTTTCTGTAATGATGAGTTTGTGGCTATATATTGCTTAAATTTGTTTTTATCTTGAAATATCTTATTTTCCCCATCGATGGTGAAAGAAATCCTTGCTGGGTATAGTAGTCTGGGTTTGCATCCATGGTCTCTTAGTTTCTGCAGCACATCTATCCAAGACCTTCTGGCTTTCATGGTTTCCATAGAGAAGTCAGGTGTAATTCTGATAGGTTTACCTTTATACTTTACTTTACCTTTTTCCTTTGTGGCTCTTAGTATTCTTTCTTTATTCTGTATGTTTTGATTATTATATGGTGAGGGGATGGTTTTTTTTTTTTTTTTGATCCAGCCTACTTGGTGTTCTGTATGCTTCTTGAACCTTCATAGGAATATCCTTCCTTATGTTTGGAACGTTTTCTTCAATAATTTTGTTGAATAAATTTTCTGGGCCTTTGGAGTGGAATTCTCCTTTTTCTATCCCAATTATTCTTAGGTTTTGTCTTTTCATGGTGTCCCAGATTTCTTGGATGTTTTGTGTTGCAAATTTGTTGGATTTTTTGTTTTCTTCAATCAATGAGTTTATTTTCTCTATCGTATCTTCAGCGTCTGAGATTCATCTTCTATCTCTTGTATTCTGTTGGCTATACTTGTCTGTGTGGTTCCCATTTGTTTATCCAGATTTTCCACATCCCACCATCTCTCGGTTTGTGTTTTCTTCATTGCCTCCATTTAGTTTTCAAGTTTTGAACTGTTTCCGTTTCCTGTTTGATTGCTTTTTCTTGGTTTTCTAGGGTATCTTTGAGGAATTTATTCATTTCTTCTAACTTTTTGTTAGTTTTCTCATCCCTTTCTTTAAAAGAGTTTTTCACGTCTTCATTAAATGTCTCTATAACTTTCATAATGTTACATTTAAAGTCAATTTCTCCTACTTCTGGGATAGGTTGCTCAGGTTTTCCTGTTCCATACTCTCTGGATTCTGGTGTTATCATGTTGCTTTTCAGGTTGTTGGATGAATTCTTGGATTGGCGCTTGCCAATCTCTTCCTTCAAATGTGTTAGGGAGAGTCTCAGTGTCTTGGTCCCTCAGTGTGGGTTTATCTGCCTGCACTGGGTCAGGACCCCTTGCTGGCCCAGGACCTTGCAGTCAGTCTGGATGTATCTGCCGGCACTGGATCAGGGCCCCTTGGGGCAGTGTCCAGATGTGTCTGCTGGCACTGGATCAGGGCCCCTTGTGGTGTCCGAATGGATCTGCCAGTACTGGATCAAGTCCCCTTACAGCGTCTGGATGTATCAGGGTTCGGATGAATCTGCCGACACTGGGTAGGACTCCTTGTGGAGTCCAGATGAATCTGCCGACCATGGGAAGGATTCCTTTCTGGCCCAGGAACTCCCAGTCCAAAGGGCGGGCTTAGTGAAAGTTGCCCGCTCTTCTCTGCTCGGCTCCATGGGACCAGGGGGGCCCTCTAGCACTGGGCTCACCCTTCCCCCAAAGCCTCAGCTCGGAAGTAGGCTGAGTTCTGGGGCAGCTAGGACCCCACAGATGGAAAGGGGTGCCCGGGGGTGAGCTGGGTTGGGATAAGCAGAAAAGCCAGTAGGGGGGCCCTACGTGGCCAGAAAGCCTCGAGGACGGGCTGGGATCTACTTACTGGGGTCAGGATGAATCTGCCAATGCTGAGAAGGCTACTTGTATTTTTTTATTATTGAGAGTAGAATCTAAGAAAACCGTTGCTCAGACAAATATGTAATTTTCCAAATGTTTTCTTTTAGTAGTTTTAGAGCTTCAGGGTTTTTTTTTATCTTTAATCCATGTATAATTTATTTTAGTATATGGTGTCAGATAATGGCCCAATCTCATTGTGCATGAGGACAAGCAGTCTTCTCATTTTTGGCACCTTTGCTAAAATCGCTTAGCTAAATATGCTCTTTTTTCTGTTCCAGTTGTTGGTGAGTCATTTTGCATGTTGCTGTCACACTGTTTAATTACTATTGCTTTGTGCTACACCTTAAAATGTAGTAGTGATTGCTGCTTTCAGCTTCTTTGCTTTTGCTCATGAGTTCTTCAGCATGTTTGTGGTGGTCTGGAACTTTAGAATACTTTTTCCTTGGTCTATAAAAATAACATTGATATTGATAGTGATTCCATTGACTTGCATTGGAAAATATGTATATTTCAATAGTACCTTTGTTTCCTTCAACTTAATTTATGAACATTATATAGAGTTTTCAATGTATAAATATTTCATCTCTATGGTTATATATATTTTTAAATACTTATGAAACTATTGCAAATGACATTGCTGTCTTGATATTTTTTCAGAAATTTTGTTATATAGTATAGAAATATTACTTATTTTTACTGTTGAGCTTATATTATGCTACTTTACTGCATTTAATTATTATTTCTAGCAGTTTTGATGAAACCCTTAAGATTTTTATATAAGAACATGCTACTAGCAAAAGAGTCAGGGTTTGACTTCATCATTTCTCATTAGGATGCTTTTTATATCTTTTCTATCTTTCTTTTCTATCTGCCTAATTGTTTCAGTCAGTCCCTTTCAATACTATATTGAAGAGATGTGGCAAATGTGGGTAGCATTGCATTGTTCTGTATCGTAGAGGAAATGTTTTTAACTTCTGCTGGTTGAGTATGATTTTAGCTGTAGTTTCATATGTGGCTTCCAGTGTATTGATGATAGCTCCATTTGTCATGCATTGCCTTTATTGTACTCTGGCACTTCTTTCTACTCCAAATTTATTGAGAGTTTTGATCTCGAAAGTATGTTAAATTTTATCATAATTTTAATGTTATGTGGCCACATTATTTTGTACTTTGTTCTTTTACACTTAATCAATTACACATATGGCACCCTGTTTGCAGCTCTCATATAAATCCCTCTTGATCACTGTGCATCATCTTTTAAAAAATACTGCTGAATTTACTTTTCTAATACATAGTAGTATTTCTATCCATAGCCATTAAATGTATAGGCCTATAGATTTCTTTTTATAACCCTGTAACTGTACCATCCTGGTAATCATGAAACCATAAAAGGAGAGTATTGTGGTATATCTTAGAATTGATAAATATTTTGTTACTTGGTCATACTGTAACAAGCTATGATACACACTAAAAATATAAAGCTTTGGAACTGGAAAAATGTCAGAAGGATGTTTGAAACTCTTGGTAGAACAAGTCTTTGTAAGGACAGCTATTTAAAATGCATATAAAAAGTGACTTTCATGCAATTTCACACAAAAATGAGGAACATGCTATTGGAAACTGTACAAAATGCTTGTTATTACAAAATGGTAGACAACTTAGCTGAACTCTGTAATGTTGAATATAAGACGAAACTTGTAAGGGATGAATGTTAGTATTCAGACATCTGCATTGACCTGCACTTGAGTTCCTCCTAACAGGGCATGTCCTCAGCTGCAGCAACTAAGAGCACCTCCTGTGCATGTTTGCTATGTTCCTTTTAAAAGGTGGGCCTTGCCCACCTCCTGTCTCTTCCTTCATTCCCTTCCTTCCTTTCTTCCTTCCTATTTTCTTCCTTCGTTCCTTTATTCCGTCCTTCCTTCCTCCCTTCCTTCCTTTCTTCCTTCCTTCCTCCCTCCCTCCCTTCTCTCCCCCTCTCTCTCCCCCTTCTTTTTCTTCTTCTCTCTCTCTCTTTCTGTCTCTCTCTTCTCTTTTCCCTCTCTTATCAGCAGAGACTGGTCTCCCCTCTCTCCTCCCCCACTTTCCCATTGCTTTCCCCCAATAAATACCCCTCCACCTTAGCTCTGTCACATGGTGTCTTTCTCTCATCCACTGCTTTTTTAAAGTTACAACAATGAACTTTGGTATTTATTTAAGAAAATTCCTCCTTTTAACATTATTATTACTATTTATTAACTAGTCCTTATAAAAAGGCTGCATTGTGACTTTTTTGCATGAATGTAATATGCTTTGAAGAGAATCAGCTCTCCTCCATTATCCAAGGGAATCACTATGCAAAATGCTGAACATATAAACTTTATTTTTTACTGCAAATAACAAAATAGGAAAAAAGATAATTTGAAAAAGATTATTGTTAAAAAGGGTACACAAACATAAATATTTAGAATATTCATATTGTATTTTAAAAGCATATTCTGGCAAGTATACTATTATACCCAGATTGTGGCCTTACCCCAAGACCATCACCAAGCCAAATCCCTATGAAAAATCAAAGAGCCTTTATTCATTCAAGTCTGAGCTGGGACCCTCTTGTGTGTCTGATGCAGCAGTGCAAATGAAGAGGTCCAGTCTCTGTTGGGTAGGGCTTTTATCATAGCAGAGGTTGGGGGGAGGGAGTTTTCAGGATTTAAGACCCTGACTGGTTGACATTTGTCTAGGGGTGTTTTGGAGAAAGGAATAGGTGAGTACTGGGTTCAAGGACTCTGGTGATCTTATTTAATCTTATCTAACAGGATATTCAGAATGTCAGGTACTTCCCCTTAGATACTAGCCTGTCCCTGGATGGTGTCAGCTTATGGCTCTCCCTGGAATTGGGTGCTTTCTGCCAGTAAATGTAAACTCAGGCCTTCTCTCTTGGCTGGTCTCAATCAAGCCTGTCATGGCTGCTGTGCAGCCTGGACCCCATATATGTGGCCAGGCTTCACTTAACTCCCTATATACCAAAGATGAGGTTGAACAACTTTCTAAATACACCATTACTAAAATGATAAGAAATATTCTGTAGTTTGTATCTTAGATATTCTTTTAAGGCTTATATTATAAAGGCTCAGTTCCCAGTATCACACTGTGGAAAACATTAAGAGATTTAACATAGTGTATGGTTATCAGTTCATGTGGTATGTTAATCCTCATAGCTTGCTCAGCCTTTGTCTTAGTTAAGGTTTCTTTTTGGGGTTTTGAAGACATGGTTTCTCGGTAGCTGTGGAGCTAATTCTGGAACTTGCTCTGTAGACCAGACTGCCTTGAACTCACAGAGATCTGCCTGCGTCTGCCTCCCAAGTGCTGGGATTAAAGGAGCATACCACCACCGCCGGCTCTTAGTTAAGCTTTCTATTGCTGTGAAGAGATAGCATGATCACAACAACTCTTATAAAGATGAAGAAAAACGTTTAATTAAGGTAGTGGCTTATAATTTCAGAGGCTTAGTTCATTCTCATCAGAGCAGGGAGCATGACAGTTGGAAGTATGGTGGTGTGCAGGCAGACATGGTACTAGAGAGGAACTAAGGCTTCTACATCTTGCACAGGCAACAGGAAGTGACTCAAGACATTGGGTGCTACCTTGAGAGCATATATGAGATCTCAAAGTCCACCTCCACAATGACATGCTTCCTCCAACAAGGCCATACCCACTCCAATAAAGCCACACTTCCTAATAGTTCCACACCCTTTGGGAGCCATTTTTTCTTTTTTCTTTTTTTGATTTTTGAGACATGGTTTCTCTTTTGCTTTGGAGCCTGTTCTAGAACTCACTCTGGAGACCAGGTTGTCCTTGAATTCTCAGAGACCCACCTGCCTCTGCCTTCTGAATGCTGGGACTAAAGTTGTGCACCACCACCACATGGCTGCCATTTTCTTTGGAACTATCACAGCCTGTGGGGAGGGAGAGGTTTTCAGGAGCCCCTCCTGTGTCTGCAATGGACTGTTCTACATCCCTCTGCTTGTCTACTTCTTTATTGGATGTGGGAACATAAGTTCCAACTGTGTTTACAGCTTTATGCATCTCTCTTCATTTCTGATATTTTTTGGTACGTATATGTGTTCATTATTATTATACCTTCTTTATAAATTAGTTTCTTTATCAAAATATTTTGTCTTTACTTCATTATAGTTTTTGATTTAAAGTCTATTTCATTTAATGTTAATGTAGCCATACCAGCTCTCTTGTTGTCTTTGAATTTTATGACTGCAGTGAGACATTTGATTCTGGGGACTGCTAAGCTAAACAAACATCTATATTTTAAAGGTATCTTGACTTTGAAATTTGAGTCTAAGGATATGTTGCTTTGGAAAAAAGGTTCTTCTTTTGTTTCCACAAAGGATGAGAACCAGTAGATTTATTCAAGACTAATGTGGTTTGATGGACCAGGACCCCCTGAAAGGTCGCCTTGAACACCTCTCAAAAAATTACTTTGCCCAATGAATAACAGGAAGGAGTTTGGTGAGAACTATGCCCATATTCCCAAATATTGTTTATAATCATTTGTTTACATTTAAAGGGGATGTGCTATAGAAATGGATACATTGCATTGGTATGGATCTTGCTTTATTGATACATATTTAAGATCAATTTTGTTTTATGTATATTTCTGCTCTTCATTAAGGTATTGTGTTTGTGAAGCTCATTTAAAAGTGTAATATATAATTAAGAAATATAGGTTAATGGAGAGTCATCTATAATAGTCAAGGTTGTCGTTGTGTTAGGTTTTCTAGATATATATAGAGATATTTCAGTTAGATAGATATTCTTCAAATCTTTCAGAGATCTACAGAATATGGCATTTAAATGTTTTAAGAAGTTAGGACTTTTCATGACAGTGATACACATGTGCTCCTGGCAGCACCAATTAGATCAAGAGGAAGATGGGCATCAAAGAGCTACCAATGGAGTTTATTAGCAATTTGGGCAAAAAATTGTTCTTGCCTGGACTGTTTGATAGTATGCTGAGTGAACTGGACATGCAGGACGCACAGAGAAATGACTGCTGAACTTGCCTAAAGGTGAGATGGTCCTTCGAGGTACCTGCTTAATGGAAGAGTCTGCTAGACATTCTATAGGACATAGAAGAAAGTGACTGACAAACTGCCAACATAGGCAGAACTGTCTTTGAAATTGCCTGCTTCAGGGAAAAGTCTGCTGGATACTATGAGCCAGTAGGTTGAAGATGGATGCCCCAACAGTACAGAAGAATTTTGGGTGAATATACAGTCAGCAAGATGTCTCTGTCAATTCCAGAGTTTTTTAAGTTGCTTACAATGAACTTATTGTTTACTTAAGTAATGTTATATCCTTCTGGAGTCTTTGATAGAGTTGAAGAATTTATAGTTACAGTTTCCCTTAGTTATGATGAAAGATAAAGTAGATATAAATATTGTAACTGTAATTCTTGCTTGATACCTGTTTTGTTATATGTAATTTTACTATGTTAATGTTAAAACCTTTATTTTATTTAGACAGAAAAGGGGAGGTGATGTGAAATTCCCCTCTGTATGCTGGAAATAGCATTGGTTAATAAATTAACTGCCTTGGCCGTTGATAGGGTAGAGCAGAGCTAGGCAGAAAAACTAAACTGAATGCTGGGAGAAAGAAGGGCACAGTCAAAGAGAAGCCATGTAGCTCTGCTGGAGACAGACACTGGAATTTTAGCTGGTAGTTATTTAATGAATTAAATAAATAAATATCCAACCTTATCTGCATGGCGTGCCTATATGTCTCAGTCTCTCTCCCACCACATGGCTTCCTGCCTGGGACCCGGCTGCCTTCATGGTCTTCTGTAGTCTTGGGACCACTGCCCATTGCCTGCCTCTACTCGGGCACCTACAGCATTTTACTTAGATCATTACAGTTTGTAATTATTTTATAAAGGAGCTCACAGTTGAGTTTGACTAGAGTCTCAGAGGAAGGAGAATTTGAGCCTTTAGAGATAATTTAGAACTAAATTAAGGCATTTTGCATAATAACATGGACTCCTTGGGAGTCAGGGCAAAATGAATTTGACATATTCTCCAAGTCTCCAAATGATTAAAAAAAATTAGCCTAAGATTGGCACTATTGGAAAACAGTGGAAAACTTAAAGGGTGAGACATCATGTGAGGGGGGTATTATGCTCTCTAGAGTGAGGCAGTCAAAGGGAACTGTGAGATGCTGGTTTCTTTCTTCTGTCTTCTAGTCATCAGATGAGTGGCTTAATCCACCAAATGTTCCCATGAAAATGTACTGCTTTGCTTCAGAAACAGGGCAATTGATCAAGCCCTGTGTCACAGAAGGACATGTTCACTTTATAATTTGCTGCTAGTAGAGGCAAAGTAACATAGAATATGGCTAGTATATCCAGGAATTATAGCATAGAAAGGCTGACGAATTTAAAAAAAAAAGAGGACAGAGAAAAGATCAAATGAAGGAATGCTGTCAGATTTCCATGGTCTTGCCCTGTTGGCCATGACAGAGGAGCTGCAGTCAAGAATGGAGTTTATGGAGTTCAATTCACTGACTAGAACAGCTAAACCCTGGTGAGCAACCCCTACTCCCAGGGTGATTGTTTCCAGAATGCCCCTTGCTTCTGCTGTACTTCCTCCTGCTTATGGCTACAATAGCACGGTGTGATTACTATGTGAAAGGATCCCACTGTATCTAGTATAATTGGATTGTTTTGTGGAAAAATTCCACTCCTCACTGAGCAATTTATTTGAAGTTCATAATGAAGATGATTTTTATAAGAGTAACAATACTTAGTTGAATCAATTTGAATGTTCTGAGTCAACCTAAAATCTACAGGTGGCTAAGACAGTGAAGATGATTAAGGAAATACTTTATGTTATTCTGCCAATTACTCTAATAAAAGATACAAAACAAAACAAAAATAGACTATAAGTCACTCATCCTTTGTTAGATATGAGATTTGCAGAGGATGAAAATTATGAACAATGAAATTTCATGCATTATATACCCATGAATTCTGCCTGTGGAAAACAGGCTGAGGATCAAAGAAAGCAATCATGTCCCTACACTCTAGGTTAGGCTTGAGATCCTTGGTTATGTAGCTTATAGAATTAATCATAGGTTTCAGTATGCACCTTGAAAAAACAAAGTTGTGAAAGGAAATAAAATTACTCTATTGAATATAAAGAAAAATTGTTGGTTAGATAGTAAATGGATTAAGTAAAATGCTGCAGGTTCCTGAGTGGATCAGCAGGCACCAGGCCATGAGACCATGCTGCAAGTCTCCGAGCAGGGGTAAGAAGTGGGCAGGGTGTCTGGGTAGCAGCCAGTCCTAGGGAGGGATGGTGCAGTTCCCCGAGTGACTACAGCAGATCACGAGGAGAGACAAACAGATGGGCATGCCACAAGACCATGCCGCAGGTCTCCAAAGGTGGTTAGTCCCAGGCAGGGAGCCTTATGGGGGGCGAAAGACAGAGACATGGATAGGGACACCAGGCAGAGTGAGATTGGATATTTATTTAGTGGGTTATGGAAGGGAAAGTGAGAGGGTGTGGGGGGAAGATAAGAGAGAAACAGAGAGAGAGAGGGAGGGAGGAGAGGGAGAGAGAGATGGGAGAAGGGGAGAATTGGGGAGAATGGAGAGAAGCAGAAGCTGCCTCTTAGTGGGAGAGACTGAAAAGAAGAGAAGCATGGGCTCCATGTTCCTGGAGGTTGCTCAGTGCTGCCGAGGTTTTCTCTGCCTCTGTGGAGTTTGCTGTCTCAAGCCTACTCTTTTAGGCCTATTTTTGGCCGAGACATATAAATATCCCTGGTCTGGATCTGCTCCTGAGGAGATCCTTGGCCTGGGGTTGGTCCTGCAAAGGTCTCTGGTCCTGATCTTCTCCCTTGGAGATCCCAGACATGAGTGTACCCACACCCACAGAGGACCTGGCTCAGGCATACTCCCTCAGTGGTACCAGACTCATGCCCAGACCCACAGAGGTTTCCGGTTCCTGCCTACTCCTTCAGAGGTCCCCAACCAATACCTGGACCCACAGAGGTCCTGGCTCAGGCCTAATCCCTCAGAGTTCCCAGACTCATAATGGTCCTGGCTCAGGCCTACACCCTCAGAGGTCTCAGACTCACACCCAGACTCACAGAGGTCCTGGCTCAGGCCTATTTACTTTGAGTTCCCACACTTATCCCAGACCCACAGGGATCCTGGCTCAGGTCTACTCCCTTGAAGGTCCCAGATTCATGCCCGGACCCACAGTAGTCTCTGGCCTTGACCCACTCCCTCAGCAGTTGCTTCCCTATACCTGCTTCTGTAGATTTTTTTTGTCTCAGGTCTGCTCTGGCCAAGGTGGCTGTGTCAGCCTTGCTCCTCTGGAATTCTCTGCCTCAGTTAGAGTTACCTATTATGAGTAGAGAAGGTGAATAATCTAAGTGATAGAAGCTGGACATGCAGATTGGGGAAACTCACATATGTTTGGAAAGTGCTCTACCCATTGAGCTATACAGTCAGCCCATATTCCTGAGAATTTAAGCCATAATGTATGGGATGTATTTTACATTGACCTTCAGAGTCTTATGCATATTATTCACTTTATTTGATAATGTAATTAAAACTCATAAAAGAAATTATTAATTTTTCTAGTGCTCCATTTATTGCCAAGGAGTGTGGCCAGTATAAAATACATATATGATCAGTATAAATGGTAAATAACCTGAACAAAAGCATCTCTAACCTTCTACTACATTTGAATTCATGAAGTTGCAGGCAGGTTGAAGTGGAAAGACTTGGAATAGACACATATTGATCTGAAGAGTGTTTGAGTTTTACCCAGGCTATAGCTAAACATGACACAAAAGTTAAAGTTACAAAGTAGTATAACTCCTGATAAATTGATCAAAAGCACAGGCATGTGAACAAGCCTTGGCTGAGTGCCACCCATCACCCACCATTAAGGAGGCCTCCAAGTGGAATGTGGAGATTCATTATAAGCATATGTCCCACAGAAGAGGCCTCTGAGTCCTCCACTGCAGCTTCTTCTGAAACTGTAATGCACTGGCTGTCTTGGAAGGGGCAACGTTACTAATGCCCCTTCCAAACAAAGAATTTACAGTTGCCTATGATAGATCTTGAAAATTTACACAAACAATTTTCTCTTAAAACTGAACTCTTCAACTTCATTCTTTGATTTCTCAAGGCCTGAAAAAAATAGTAAGCTCCCCTCATTGTAGACTCTAAAGAACCAGATTTCTGAAAAGCTACCTGAAGCTGCAAAAAATAATTGCAGTCCATAGAAGGATCAGCTTTTCCTGGAAGACTAAATGTGTCCATGAACACTAACTAACCAGGGTCATGCCAAGGAAAGATTTTCTAGAGCTTGTCTACATTTATGTTAGGAAACTAACAGGCCTGTAAGTGTCTAAGAACTCCATACTGTGCCAGTTTTGTTGACACAGTACCTCACAAGATGTTAGAATATTATAAAGACTACTCCTTAGTAGGCTAATAGTATTCAAAGTTTATTGAATTATTCAACTATACATGGGCCAATATCTTGTGAGGGTTGCTAATGTTGGGACCAAAGACCATGAACAAAAGCAATTGGGGAGGAAATGACTTATTTCATCTCACATTCCTCATGTCACAGTCCACCACTGAGAAAATCAGGGTAGGAACCTAGTGGCAGGAGCTGATGCAGAAGCCATGAAGTGTAACATGACAGCCAGGCTGCTTGTTAGGGTATGTGTCCTGCCCTGTTCCCGCAGCCATTTAGCCCCAAAGAAAATCACACAGAGTTCTCCATAAGATATAAAACTGATTGTCCCATTAGCTCAGGATTCTTATTAGCTCTTGTAGCTTATATTAACCCATTATCCTTATCTATGTTAGCCCATGGCTTAGTACCTTTTTCAGCAGGGCAAGTCACATCCTGCTTCTTCGGTGGTCTTTGCAGGAATGCCAATAGAGCTTCCTGCTTCCCAGAATTCTCCTATTCTCCTTGCTCAGCCTCTACTTCTTGTCTGGTTGTCCCACCTATACATCCTGGCTAATGGCCAATCAGCATTTATTTAAATCATAATTGACAGAATACAGACAATTCTCCTGCACCAATTCCCCCTCTTTTTTTGTAAACAAAGAAAAATATCCATAGTTTTTTTTTTTTAGGAATGTGGGTGTAGTATTCCAGGATACTTCCAGCTGGTTGGGGGCCCTGATAATCTTATGGGGACTTAAAGAAAATTTAGAGTTATGATCAAGTCCTGACTGGAGTATCCTATGAAAGTTGATCATCTCAGGCAGCAGTCTTGAATTGTAACGGTTAAAAATACTGATGTTGAATATGTTTAATTCCTTAGCTAGGCCTTCACCTCTTGCACCCAAGCCCCCCTTCTTGGCATAACAGGATGAAGTTATAAATAACTTTTAATGAGCAAGATGAAGCCTCCTTTTGGTGAACAGGATGAGATCGTAAACAACTCCAATTAACTGCTTATCTAAACAAGACTGGCCAAGCCATAGAGTCCAGGTGGACCTGCTGATATCCTGTGAGAGCGTCCAGGGGATCCTATAAGAACGTCCAGGGGTCTCCTTTCCCGGGATCAAAGGAGCTTGGACTGGCTAAACTCCAAATGACCTTCTATTGATATGTAGCAGTTGCTTATAGCCAATCACTATATGCCCCACCACTCCTATACTATGCCTGAGATCTTTTCCTATAAATACCGCTTGTAATTGTTGTTCGGGGCTCTCTGCTCAGTCCAGAGTTACTGGGGAGCAGAAGCCCATTTGCAAACGTCGAATTATACCTCTTGCTTTTGCAACAATTGGTGTGGTTCTTGGTGGTATTTGGGGTGCACGTTCGAGGTCTAACATTCTGGAGGTCCCACCGAGATCTGTGCGCCCCCAGATTCACCCAGCCCCCCCCAATTGGAGGTAAGTTCTGAGCTCAGTGTTATTGTCTATGAGTGTTCTTTGTCTGTGTGTGAGAATGTTAAATGTAATCTGATCCGTACAGATCCGTACCTGCAGCAGGCTCTGAATTCTGTTTAGGACCAGTGAGGAGGTGGACGCACCCTAAAGATCCCTGGTCCGTACCCTGGGCTCCCGCTCCAGGGGTGATCTGAGAAAAAGGAGTAGGGCCGAGTGTCCCTCCTGTCTGACATGACCAACTTCCCTCGGCCGCATCCGTCTGGGTTCAAACTTTGGTTTTTGAACCCGTCTGTTGCTGCGCAGCTCAGTTTTGTCTGTCTTGGCTGTCTGTTTGTTCTGTTTTTGTCTGTTTTGTCAGTTTTATTTTAACACGGGGCAGCAGATTACCACTCCTCTGAGCCTCAATCTAGATCACTGGAAAGAAGTCTTGAACTGAGCCAACAGCAAACAGGTCGAAATTAAGAAAAAGGGATGGCAAACTCTCTGTTCCTCAGAATGGCCCACTTTTGAAGTGGGCTGGCTACAGGGTGAGATGTTTTAATCTAGATATTATTTTGCAGGATAAAGAAAAAGTCTTCCAACCTGACCCTTATGGCCAACCGGACCAGGCTCCCTATATTGTCACTTGGGAGAGCTTGTACAGAGAACCGCCCTACTCTGGGCCAAACGATTTTGTTACAGAGCCCAATGCAGGCACAGTGGCTGTCTTCCTTATGACTTTGCTAACGGCAGTCTGCCCCTCCCCCGTCTCCTTTCCCCGGGCAGGAAACAATTGGTGTGGTTCTTGGTGGTCTTTGGGGCACACATTCGAGGGGTTAGCACTGCA
>PVIU01031930.1:0-14178 GCA_004026605.1 Ondatra zibethicus
ATCTCCATCCATCGGATGAAATTTCTATAATGGTAATCAAGATAATAATCAATGTGACTATGGTACAAGACTAGTTCTGGCACCCTCTCCTCTGCTGCCTGAATACCTAGCTGGGGACATGCCCGTGGACACCTGGGATCCCCAGGGCCAAGTATCTTGCCAACCCTAAAATGATTCTCTTAATGTAGATATCTTATTCTCTTCTCCAATGTCCACCTTTCTTCCATCTTCACCCTCCCACTCCCCCAAGCTCTCCCCAGTCCTTCTCCCTTCTCCTTCCCCCTCTCCCCTTCCCCTGCTCCCCTACCTCCCACCTCTATCCCCGCCCCCTGGCTTCCAACTTTTGCTTGATGATCTTGTTTACTTCCAACTTCCAGGAGGTTCTGTGTATGCTTTCTTTGGGTTCAGCTAGTTATTCGGCTTCTCTGGGCTTGTGAGCTAAGTGCTTAGTGTCTTTTACTTTACAGCTAGGGTCCACTAATGAGTGAGTACATACCAAAATCATCTTTCTGGGTTTGGGTTACCTCACTCAGGATAGCGTTTTCTATTTCCATCCATTTGCATGCAAAATTCAAGATGTCATTGTTTTTTACCGCTGAGTAGTGAAAAGGAATGCTGTGCAGAATGCCATCATACGTTACGAGGCAATGTGCAAGCACATCCAACTCGTCAACAATCTAAACCAACTGATTTACCAGTGAATTTTGGTAAAGTGCTGAAAGACTCAAGATCTGAAATACTTGTTTGTTGAGTACACACATTCATATTCTGGAAACTGTTAGCAATTCTTTTCTGTATTGTTAGGAAAGAAGACTTTTCCAAGTACTTCTTTTCTTTACAACTTCAAGTCTCAGTTGTGCAAATATTTTACTTATGTCTGATTTCAAACTACCAAGGTTATATGGTTGAGGATAAGGTTGGAAAAGGTTTTGAGCTGTGCCTTGTGAAATATATTGTACATCATGGTTAATAAAGCCATATTCTGAAGACACTGGTAAAATGGTAGTAGTAGTTAATAACAGATACTTGTAAAATATAGCAACATCAACATGAATAACTACTGTTAAGCAATTATGTTTTATAACTTTGATATAATTTACTTATAAGTTCATATAACTTGATTTTTAAAAATTAGTTGAAAGAATTCCTAAAAGTTTATGAATTTGTCTACAGATAAGTAATTTAACACAATCATTTCCAAATTAATGAAAATTATAATACCTATGAGTATGGGAGTATAGGCACAAACTCAGCATAAATGTCAGCATGTTCAGTGGAAGGAGTTGACCAGAGAAATGTGGAAATGTCACTTACAAAGGGACAGAAGCCATAGTCTTCTCTGCTGGTCTCTAAGGCTGTTACATGCAAATGTCTGTCTGTTTGTCTTAAAAGAACACAGCTATCGATATCAGCACCTGCCTTTCTTCCTGATCACTGCTTCATCTATTTTGTACCACAAGCCCTCTCATGTTCTAACCTTTGGACCTAGAAAGTTTTAACACAAAGGCCCAGGGGTTTTGTGTCAGGAAATATGAAGTTTCAACATAACTTTCCCCTTAAGTCAAAAGAAATCTTGAATAAAATGTGATCTGTCTGACTAGGTTTTCTGAATTATTGAGAGGTCACTCGCCAGGTGATCCCCAGAGTCCCATCCAGTGCTAACATCATGTGATGAATGTCTCTCAGGAAATTTATTTGGCTGATCAGATTGACTTTTGCTCACTGTCACAGGAGTCAGAAACAAACCATCCATCAGATGGACATCTGCAGTCTGCAGTTTTCTCCCTTTATTGTTGACTTCACAAGGAGATAGGATTAAATGTTGAAAAGGCCAATAAAATTTTAGCGTCTTGCAGATAGTGAAGCTATTAAGGCATAAAAATGCTCTTTGCGTGACATCCTATATGCATTGTTTACAGTAATTCCATTCTTAGTAAATATCAAAACCATCCCCCGGTGCTTCCTTTATGACCTGTGGATAGTTTTGATGAAATAAATCTTTGAAAAATATATCTGAGCAGGATGGTGGTGGTGCACACCTCGCCTTTAATCCCAGCACTTGGGAGGTTGAGGTATGTGGATCTCTGTGATTTTAGTGCCAGCCTGATCTACAAGAGCTGGTTCCAGGACAGGCCCCAAAGCTACAGAGAAACCCTCTCTTAAAAAAACAAAAAAAAGAAAAACATATCTGAAAGACATTCAAGTTAAAAAGCAGTACCTCGTGTGGCAGGTGTCACTAATATTAATGAAATAAAACAGGCTGCACCTGCTCATCGAATCATAGCAAATATTATAGAAAATCCTTAGTAAATTCCATCAATATTTAAGCAAACAAAAAGAAAATGTGTTTCCTAAATCACATGACTGGATATAACCTTGAAATATCTCATTAATTCTGAAAATATTTTCTAATTTAATGTCTCAATGTCTATAGATCAAATGACTTATACAAAGTTATCTTTTTAAGAATGAATTAAACTAATAGTCCTATTAATACAGTCAAAATTAGCTAGCTCGGGGCTGGAGAGATGGCTCAGCGGTTAAGAGCATTGACTGCTCTTCCAGAGGACCCAGGTTCAATTCCCAGCACCCACATGGCAGCTCACAACTGTCTGAAAATCCAGTTCTGGGGGATCTGACACCTTCACACCAAATGCACATAAAATAAAGTTAAATAAACCATAAAAATATTTTAAAAAAAAAATTAGCTAGCTCAACAAAACCTTTAAAAGAGGAAAATCAGCTCCTGTAAGTAAATGAGATGGGGTATTGCTAATTTTAATGCACTGGAATGAAAATGAATTGAGTTACGTATTGTAGCTAACTTTTGAGGACTGCTCATTTGTGTACCAGGCTTATCTCAAAATTCTTGAACATAATGGTTTTATTACAGTTATAAAGGGAAGACTAATATTAAGAATGCATCATTGTTTCTGTGTGAATATTGTATCATATCATGCTTAAAAGGATTTCCGAATTTACCTATTTATATTTTGTTCATGCTCTCATTCAGCTTTTTGTCTTTGATCACTACTTCAGACATATTCTGGGTTCTGTACTTCAGGAAGCCAAAGACGTCTCTAAGTCTCAATCTCTTAAGAAAACTAGTAACATGGTAGCTGTGTGCTGGCTGGCTGGCTTTTAGAGAATTCACTATACATTCTCAGCATGGACTTACCAATCCTAAAGTGGGGTTATTAGCAATATTTAAATTACTTGCTTGAAAACAATTGACTATGGAAATATACAACAGCATATTTAAATAGCTCTTGGAGTGCTGGAACTTTGACCAGTGAATGCTGCAAATGTTTATTTGTTCTTTAAACATAACAGTGTGTCTGAAAGGACAAAGGGACAAATGACCACAGCCTGATTATTTTAGGAAGTCATTGCAATAGTTTAAATGTGAAATCAAAGTACATTATCAAGTTATCAAATAAAACTTATTATTTTGTAAAATTAACGGGCTTATAAAACAAACAAACAGATTAACAATAACAAAAACCAGGTAACAAAAACAAAAAGAAAGTATTAGAATGGGTCCATTGCCTAAGAAACCAAAGAGATGGCAAGTGTACCTTAAATTCTGATTTTTCTCCAGACTTGAAATGACCGTTTCATTTGATATTGTCTAGCCCAATTCCAATGTCCAGTGATTTTTTAAATTTATATCAAAGAGTTTTAGGATTTGGCTTCTGAAACTGTAAAGCATGAAGACTCAAACTTGAAACTGATATGTTCCATTCCTAGGGTTGATGACCTGACCAGTGCATGCAATGGGGAATAAAACACAGAAAGCAAAGATACATCAGTGGTGAATTCTGATCACCAGGTTGTCAATCTCTGACCTTGAACAGAGTGTGCTTTATTTCTACACTCTACTAGATCTTCGTGCATTTTCAATCTTCGTGCATTTTCAATATTTTATCTATCCTTGACATTCGTTGGGATTTTTTTCTAGTTGGTAACTCAACAATTTCCATAATAAAAGGTAGGGCCCTGGCTTTTTCAGTCTTGTTCTGAATGTGTTTTTCAACCATAATGGGTGTGGGTCAGTCAGTAAAGAATTATCCCAAAGGAAGTGGGAAAAATTAAAAGGGAGCTTATCATCTAATGGTTCAACTAAAGAAATCAGTAGAAGGTACTAGAACACATATGACATAAGAAAAGTGTGGAATCCTGAGGGCTAATTAAACAAGTGGAATGGGAGCTGTGGTGGGAAGAGATGCGGTAGTGGGTATGTTAATCAAAGCTAGAAATGAATGAAAAAGGTGTATGAAAATGTACTAGTTATTATGCTAATTGCAAATTACAACAACGAAATCTTTGAATGGAATTACCCTCTATAATTAGACAATAATGTTCCCACAAGGCATGGTTTATTAAATGAAAATTTCATTACAACCTTGCAATACTTCTCTAGAAGTTATTTGTCAGTGAGAGCCAGAAGATCTCTAAAACAACATAGGCCATTGCCATTTTTCTGGTAGACCTTTCTTTTCTTTTCCTACATGGCAGAGTTCACGCTCTTCATTATAGTGGTATATTGTTTGTATTTTAATATATAAATCTTGTCGGAGTACCAGAGGCAAAGCTAAAGCAACTAGAGGTCAGGTAATGGTGACACATACATTTAATCTCAGGATTTAGGAGACAGATGCAGATGAATCTCTTGAGTTTAAGGCCACCCTGGGCTACACAAGATCAATGCACAGGCAAATTCAGGTGTTAGTGCTTCACCTTTAATCCCAGTCCTAGAGAGTCATGCCTTTAATTCCAACCCTAGAGGGAATACAAAATACGAGAGTTAGGCTTAGTATATTTAGTTTGAAGTTGCCCAGCCTTGATAGAGGTAAGACTTCACCAGTGGCTTGGCTGCTTTGCTTTTCTGGTTTTTAAGTTAAACCCCAATTTCTGTCTCTGGGTTTTTGGTGTCCATGCTACACTTCATGGTGTTATTCTTTAGCAACTAAGTAAATTAAATTTGGCAGTAGATATTCTTATTAATGGTGTAGATGCCAGTTCTGAAAAGAGACTTCAAAGGATCTCTTTTCCTTATAAGTTTCACTTTTACCAGATACTTGCCTTATACAATTCTTTTCTTTGTCCCAGCATGATTCATCTTCACTGTAAAACAAACTATTACACCACTCAGTAACTTAAGAAACCAGTTATGTTCCTGATGATTATATTATCAGAGGGTCTTTTTTGCCTGTACTAGTTTGGGTGGAAGATGAGGTTTTGTTTGACAAGGGTTTGATTTGTGGTCTGAAATGAATCTTTTGGCTTCAAATGTCCAATATTACTTCGCAGTTTAGCTGAACTTCTCCACCTAGTGAGGCCAGATTTCAAAACACTGCAATGACATTAGGCAAACCTTTGAAAAATATATATTGTGTATAGTGTGTGTGTGTGTGTGTGTGTGTGTGTGTGTGTGTGTGTGTGTGTGTGTGTGTGAGCTTGTACATTGTGGAAGTCAGACAAAAACTTGGGTATACTGTTCTCTCCTCCTACCATGGATTCCAGGCTCGATGTCAAATCATTAGGCTTGCATAGCAAATGCTTTCATTACCTGAAGCATCTTGCCCATCTTTAGTGGACACAAATTTTCAAATTTTTTCTGGTTCCACATTTGTCAAAAAGAAATTTTAATGGCCATGCCAGAATTTTCTCAGGAGATTTGTTGTCAAGAGTGAAATGAATGCAAAATGGTATGAATTTAGGGGTCATAATCCCTTTGACAACCTCATAATTAGTGACTGGTCCTTCAAAAGATTCACACTTCCCTTGGAAGATAACATTTGAAACACAGAAACTTGATATTCTAGGCCCATTTTATTGTTATCAAAGATTCCTGGAAACTTACAAGTTATTTTTAGTTGCTGTGGTGTTTGGTTCCTTTAACCTAGATTTTTTGGGGGGTCCTTTTGTAGTACCTTCAGGATCTCATTTCCATTTTCATTTACCTAAGTATGTTAATGATGCACTATTTTCATATTCGTCAATAACGGCTCAAGACGTTACTAGACTCCAATTGTTATTTAAAAGTTCCATAGTATGTTTGGTGGGCAAATCTCATCAATACCTCTCAGCATTTTGTGGGTTTCTTTCTTTCTTTCTGCCTCAGTTTTGATTCAATATCTGCTTACTCAAAGAGACTTGAACTTAAAGTAGTTTATGACCAGTCTCTCTACATCATGTGGGATTTTCTTGCTTAGAAATCTATAATGTTATTCACTTGCTTAGCATATACAAATTTTTATATCACACAATGTACAAAAGTATGACTGAGTTCTTGATACAGTACTGAAATACATTCCAGAAAGCACAATAAACACCATCCTGAAAGTTCCAGTCATAATGAAATCCCAGTTGCTAGTCTCCTTGGTCCTTCCTATAAAAATCCAACTTCTAAAAGCAAAAGATCATTTAGGACTTAGTAGGGACATCTAGCACAATCACTAAATGATTGTCATTGTGTGCTCCACACAACCTCAGCCTATGTTGCCATGACAGTTGGCAGATTTATTTAACTGCTCTGTATTAACTCTGCATCTGCCACTGCAGTCAAGCCATATGTTTCTTTTATTTGTTAAAAGAGACACCGAGTTATTCTTCTGAAAGAACTGTATGAGCCAGGAATATTAGGTCTGGACTTTGTAAAGCTAGGAAACAAACAAAAATCACAATAGCAACAAAAAAATTAGAGGATGGTTATTAATACATTTCTTAGGCTAATATTCCATTTTCTCAACTTCAGATATTGTATTTATACTCCAGAGTGGCATATTACTCACACTTCTCTGTTCATTCTGAAACAATTTTCATCTCCCTTCTGTAAGCTGACCATACCAAATTACTCAGATAGACTGACACAGAGAGAATACTACAAACAATACTTTCATACTATTTTAGTACAAAAACTGCTGAAATAATGGGGGTTAGACTGTCAATATGGTCCCAAAAGATGTCATTTTACATGGGCTAAAACAAAAATGGCACTTAAATTAGCATTGTTTAATCCTATATGGACCCATAGTATATGATACCAATATGACTATTATATTAAGGATAATTAAAATTTGCAATGTATTTTATTAATGAAATAGATTCATGAAATTTTATATGAGGCCAATGGAAATAGAGTATAGTCCACTGAGGTTCACTAAGTATGAGGTTAGGTACTATACAAACAAAAACTTGTCTCATTATTGGATTTTAACAAACATACATTTATATATAGAATTGCTTCACTCCTTTTATAATCCCTATTGTAGAACAGTAGAACCATTGTTTATAACTAAGGCACTGAAGACTGCAAGTATTTTAATTTTTCCATGAAATATTAACCCTGTCCTCATTCTCTTGTGAACCTGAACTTCTTTAGATACTCTAGCCACTTATTTTTGTGCCCTATAAACAATTTTACTTTTGGAATTGACTGAAAAAACAAGGGAGCATATGAAAACTTTCAATGAGAGCAAGAAGAATATGTACCTAAAGAGTGGACATTGATTATATGTAATTTTAATAAAATATGTATAATTTTAAATCATAATTCATATAGTCACAGTGAAAATTGCAGAGCCAGTAATTTTTTTCACAAGACATTGTAGAGAAATTTTAATTTATGATGTTTGTGAATGGCCTGGGTAAGAAGACCTTGGCCAGGCAGGCTATAAAACACTGTTAGTCTTCAGATATTATTGTCCTCCTGTAAGGCTCAATGTCCCTGAACTCAGTGTCCCTTTTTATCATATTTAAGGCAAGAATCCAAGTGCTAAAGTGTTGAAGATTTTCCTTTAACTTGCCATCTACATAGTGTTTGATGAAGTACCACATGATTATGTCATCTGGCAAACATACTTTATGCCTCATTTTTCTATATACAATGAATAGTTTTCCAGAGGAGTCTAGTTTTGTTTCCATTGCCTTGAACATAAGATAAATACTTCTCTATTAAGATATTTCATATTTTATTATATTTATCTCCCAAACTAGCATGTAAACATAATAAAGATCTGAAGTTGCTTTTGTTAATATACAGTGCTCAGCAATGATGGCACAATTCTTGACATCTGAAAACATTCCAGTGTAGAAAACATATGTTTAAAGATGATGTTTACAAAAATCCATTTTGAAGGCATGATGGCCTGAGATTCACAGTGAATCTTCAAGGGCCTAACCTATTCTGAAAATATATGCAAAGTTGGAAACTGCCCCTGAATTGCTGTGCCTATCATTTATCAGCTAGGGACTTTGTCATGAAAACTAGAAAGAGTTCTGCCTAGAAACAAACAATGCAGCAGTATCTGTCCTGATTATTTAAAGATGAAATAAGCAGGGAAAATAACTGCATATTTTATGCTTGGGGAATGCAGAACAAATAAAACTGCGTGGTTGCTCATTCATTCCTCTTCTACTGATGTCAAGTCCATGGCACCTAGAGTTAAATAAATACCAGTGCTCTCAATCTTTTCTCTATTTTTTTCTTTTTATCCCCTGAGTTATATAGACTATTTGCCACAAATTTTTCAAAACTTCCTAAAGTTTCTGCTTTCACATTTAATTGACAAAGGTGCAGTAGCCTAACCACAGAACAGATGTCAGCGAGGTCAGAGCACATGGGATATACTATCCTTAGAACACTAAATCACTTAGGATTTGACTTGAATTCCAGAATTTGATGATGGGAAAACTATCAACCAATCACATCTAGTTAGGGTGTGGCTACCTGAGGCCCAGGTAGAAAAACTGGGCGGACCCAGGTGCCCGCTCTCTCTGTACTGTGCCCTCTAGACAATTAGGAAGTTGGACCTCCCACTCTTGTAGCATGAGTTTTTCCCCTTATACCCATTAAAATACAGTCGTTATTCTTGAGCTGGCCTGGTTATTTATTGTACCTACCTAATTCACAACACATGGCACCCCACATGGAGCCACTAGAGTCTCTAGGAACTCTGGCCAGCTGCAGCCACACCACATTCCCAGCTTGGCACTCAGCTCCAAGCTCCATAGCCATCCCCAAGCCCCCCCTCGGCTCCCCTCTGCTCCTGCCACTGGAGCCACCACTGGAGCCACCGCCGCCACTGGAGCTGCCGCTGTCCCTGCCAGAGCCTAGTGTGGCTACTGAACAAAGACCTTCACAGAGCTCACAGTCTGTGATTTATACTAAAAAAAACTTCTTGATTTGAGTATATTTTTCAGCTATTCCCTTTAAATTCAGCCATCTAAAACCAAGTACATGGATTCAGGTGCACCCCGACACCTACTGGCAGGCAATGGTTATTGTACCTACTCCAGCTGATTGAACCACAGGTAAGATTTATTATTTTGAATTTAAAAAGGGCAATATGTCAGACAATCTAACTGTCCAAGGTTTCAATAGCCTTTTCACTTACATCATGAGTGAGATCTTACAAGATGCATATGATGTCCCTCCTACATTGCTATTGCTAGGGTTTGGTTTTGTCCTATATATTTTTTTCTTAAAAGTATGGTTTGACAATAGGAAAATGATGCAGTCTTTATAGACTAAATCCAGGCTTCTTAAAAAAGAAGTTGAAAATCTAAAGAAGGACACGACCATCTTAACTAACAATTTTCAGTCAGCTGAGGTATTCCTAAACACGATACAGACTGGTACCAAAATTCTTAAAGAAGATGTCATATATCTAAAGGAGAATACAAACACTTTAAATACTAAAACTCAATCGAATGAGGTGCTTTTAGAAGTGGTCCAGACTGATACCGAACTTTTCAAAAAAGAGATTACATATCTAAAGGAGAATACAAACACTTTAAATACTCAGTCAAATGAGGTGCTTTTTAAAAATGGTTCAGATTGATACCAAACTTTTCATAAAACGGATTACATATCTCAGGGAGGATACTAGGACTTCGCTGAACAGGACTAAGTCAACTGAGATATTTTTGGAAAAGGTACAGTCTGATAGTAATCTATTTAAAGAGAGATTCAGCACTCGAGAGAAGGAAACAGCTGATTTGGCACATAATAGTAATTCATTTAAGGAGAGATTCAGCACTCTAAAGAAGGAAACAGCTGATTTGGCACATAAAACCCAGTCCATGACAAAGGGTGCTGAAATATTATTTGAGAGGATTCACACTTTTAAATGTATTAATCAGACTCTATCAAAGGGGTATGACAGATTGACTGATAAAATGTCTCTCCAAGAAGGTAATATACATGCCATAAAGATTATGGCCAAGAATGAGATATTATCACTAATGGACAGACTTCATACCTTAGAATCCTCAATGAGGGCCTTAGAGCAAAATACTAGACAGGAGGTCCAGACTTTACAAAAGGCAGTGGTAAACAGATTTAAAAGGATTGAGGAAATTATTGACTTTGATGACCAGGAGAGAAAGGTAAAAAGGCAAAATTTAACTTCATCAGTACATAAGACTCTTCAGGATAGTTCCCCTAGAGTTCTACCTGCCTTTCCAGTAAATACATCAGAAAAAGTATCTGGCTCCAAATACCCTAAAATTATCAAGAAATATACATGGGAGCCTGTACGTATGAATGATTTAAAATAAATTAAACAAACAATTGTGACTTATGGACTACACCTGTCCTTTATTAGAGAGATGGTCAAAACCTGGGCTTTTAGTAACAAAGCCACACCTCACGTTTGGGCTCAGTTAATCTCATCTGTCCTAGAAAATGGACTGCAATTGCACTGGAGATACTTTCTTAAGGAGGAAGTGAGAATTTTAAAACAACAAAAAAGAACAAAAGGAGCTAAGATTTCCCTAGATCAAATTATAGGTGATGGACTTTACTCTGATCCTCAGGATCAAGCTCTTTATGATGACCACACCCGGTCTGTATGTGCACAGCAGCTTTAAAGGTTTGGGACAGGGTTCAGGAACCAGGACAGAGAGTAGAATCATATCTTAGGGTTAAACAGGGTCAAAGGAACCCTTTAGTGACATTTGCAAAGACTAACTAGGGCTGTACAAATAGGGATAACTGACCCAAAAGCTAGATGTATAATAATTGAATCTTTGACTTATGAGAATGCCAACATAGAGTGCAAAAGAATCCTGGGGCCTTTAAAGATCAGATCAGCACCCATGGATGAATGGGTCTTGCATACAATGAATGTTGAGACACTTGACTATGGTACTGAAGCATGGGTAGGAGAAGGAATTTCCAATGGTAAGAAAAGACATCAAAATACCAAATGTTTTAATTGTGGTAGAATGGAATACATGAGAAGGGATTATAGACAACATATTTCCAGGAATAATGCCACTTCTGGGAATAACAGGATAGGAGGACTCAGCCTTCAGGTTTATGTAAAAGGTGTGGCAAAGGCCGACATTGGACCAATAAATGTCAACAAAAGATAAACAAGGCAACGCGATTACCATCAGGAAACACCATTGGGGGCCTCTCACAGGACCCCATGATAAATATGGTCCAGTCATTCTCATTTACTGTGGAGAATGTGTCTCGTCAGGAAAATTAAAAGGTCCCATACCTGCTGTCAAAAGCAATAATGGTCTAAATGATGAGATAAATGTGGAAAATGAGACAGATAAAATGTATATTCTGACAGACTTTTATAAATAAAGACTTAAGCTAAGAATGTGTATAAATGGCATATTTATTGAAGGATTATTAGACATGGGTGCAGGTGTAAGGATCATTACTCCAGGATCTTGGCATCCAAATTGGCCACTTCAGGAGGTAGATGTTCAGTTGTGGGGAATTGGAATCCTATCTCAGGTAAGACAAAGCGTGAAATGGGTTAAATACATAGGGCCAGAAGGGGACAAAAATCACTTAAGGCCATTTATAGCCAATATTGCAGTGAATTTTTGTGGTCGTGACCTATTGCAGCAATGGAATACTCAGATTAACTTCCTGCAGCCCCTAAAGCTTATTTTAGAATGGATCTTTTTACCACATAAACCAAGTAAAAAATTAAAACCTTATGTGGAAAAGGTCTCTAAATTAATTAAAGGAGGTAAATTGAGACTTCATCAACTAGCAGGTATAGACCCAGAAGAAATACAGTGCCTTTCACTACTGATGAAATAAAAAAAGTTATGGAAAGACAATGAACCACGACAAAGAGCTTGTGCCAATTTTTTGGGGGGAGAAATTAATAGCAACTATCCCAAAAGTGATAGACTTAAGTTTATTAAGAGAACTTATTTGATTCTTCCTCAAATTGTATGTGATGCTCCAATAACTGGAGCCCATACATTTTATACTGATGCCAATAAATCAGGAAAGGCAGGTTACAAATCAGACAAATTGAGTAAGGTGGAACAAAGCCCTTATAATTAAGTCCAGAAGGCAGAATTATATGACATTCTTATGGTGCTAAGGGATTTTAAAGAACCTCTTAATATAGTTACTGACTCACAATATGAAGAGAGATTTATATTGCATATTAAAACCACTGAATTTATACCAGATGATACAGAACTGACTTCATTGTTTATCCAGGTACAAGACATGATCAGGAATAGGCTTTGCCCTATGTACATAACACACATCTGATCCCATACAGGTCTTCCAGGTCCTCTAGCATATGATAATGTAGAAATTGATCAATTATTGATTGGAAGTGTGCTGCAGACCTCTAAATTTCATAAAAAAATCACGTCAATAGCAAAGGTTTAAAGAAAGAGTTTTCTATAACGTGACAACAAGCTAAGGAGATTATAAAGAGATGCCCTACTTGCTCTTTCTATAACAAAATACCACTATCTGCAGGGACTAACCCAAAGGGTACTCAAAGGAATGAAATCGGGCAGATGGATGTATTCCACTTTGCAGAATGGCAAATTAAAGGTAAACCTATCAGAATTACACCTGACTTCCCTATGGAAACCATGAAAGCCAGAAGGTCTTGGAGAGATGTGCTGCAGACACTAACAGACCATGTATGCAAGCCCAGACTACTATACCCAGCAAAGCTTTCATTCACCATTGATGGAGAAAACAAGGTATTTCAGGATAAAAACAAATTTAAGCAATACATAGCCACAAACCCAGCCTTACAGAAAGTACTAGAAGGAAAACCACATATAAAGGAAGCAAGCAACACCCATAATAACACAGACATCTAACAGCCCTCCACTAGCACAACTCAAAGAAGGGAAACACACAAACTCTACAACCCTAAAAAAATAACCGCAGTTAATAACCTCTGGTCATTAATATCACTTAATATCAATGGGCTCAATTCACCTATAAAAAGGCACAGGTTAAGAGAATGGATATGAAAACAGGATCCAACATTCTGTTGTTTACAAGAAACACACCTCAACCACAAAGAAAGACATTATCTCAGAGTAAAGGGTTGGGAAATTGTTTTTCAATCAAACGGCCCTAAGAAACAAGTGGGTGTGGCTATACTAATATCGAACAAAATCGACTTCAAACTAAAATCAATCAGAAGAGATGGAGATGGACATATTATACTCTTAAATGGAATAATCCATCAGGATGAAGTCTCAATCCTGAATATATATGCCCCTAATATAAAAGCATCCACATATGTAAAGGAAACATTACTAGAAATCAAAGCACACATCAAACCCCACACTCTAATAGTAGGAGATTTCAACACTCCTCTCTCACCAATGGACAGGTCAACCAGACAGAAACTTAACAGAGAAATAAGAGAACTAACAGATGTAATGAATCAAATGAACTCAATAGACATCTATAGAACATTCCACCCAAACAGGAAAGAATATACCTTCTTCTCAGCATCTCATGGAACCTTCTCGAAAATTGAACATATACTCGGTAACAAAGCAAACATCCACAGTTACAAAAAGATTGGAGTAACTACCTGTGTCTTATCGGATCATCATGGAGTAAAGTTAGAATTTAAAAAAGACTCCACCCCAGAAAGCCTACAAACTCATGGAAACTGAACAGTCAACTACTGAACCACTTCTGGTTCAAGGAAGAAATAAAAAAAGAAATTAAAGTCTTCCTTGAATTCAACGAAAATAAAAACACAACATACCCCAACCTATGGGACACTATGAAAGCAGTGCTAAGAGGAAAGTTCATAGCACTGAGTGCCCACATAAAGAAAATGGAGAAAGCACACATTAGTGACTTAACAGCACACCTAAAAGCTCTGGAAAAAAAAGAAGCAGACTCACCCAGGA
>PVIU01031931.1:0-14182 GCA_004026605.1 Ondatra zibethicus
AGGATAACCAGGCTATATCCACAATCCCAAAGAAGCTAGGTAAAAAGGAGAAATCTAAGACAAATACACATGGAGGGCCCCAGGAGTGGGAACTAGTTGAGATCTCTTGGGTAAACTGGGAGGGGTCTACAGGGGTAGGGTGGGGATGGGAACATGGATGGAGAAGGCCGAGTTGAAGGACTGATGGACGGGGAGTGCATTGTAAGCAAAAGGTTAAGGGATGTGTTAGTAGAAGTCACTGAGTAGTAGGAAAACAGAAAAAAAAAAAAGGTATTAATTCATGTTGAATGGAAACTTTAGAAGGCACTGGTTACTTGGCATTAAAGTATATACCACACACACAGACACACAGATACACAAATGTGTGTGTGTGTGTGTGTGTGTATCTATATATATGTACTTAATGTTACCTCTATCAGAGGAGAGTGCTGGCCTGCTGGCTCCTGAACCTTGACATAAACATGTATATGTACAGAGACAAATACCATACCATGATGTTTCAAACAAGTGTTGGGTTGTCTTCAGTAGAGTGTGATTCAAAGAAATATGCACAGAAATTGAATTATCCTGGCAGAGGTCAAGACTAGGCATCATTACAATCTTATATTTCTGTACCTATTTCAATGATAACTGATTCACTGAATAAAATTAAGTGCAGAGAGGTATGTTTTATGAAAACAAATTCTATATTTCCCAGTGTAATCTTTGCCTCTACTAACGTGGAATAATTCAATGAAGGTGAATATTCTCCTGGTGTTTATTAGAATAGTTTTAAACCACAGATGACAGCTCAAAATAAAACCTGACAATAGTTAATAGAAAATCTGAGGGGAAAAAAAAGCTTTAAAATTTCATGTTGTTTTTGCTTCTAAGGGAATGGTCTAAATTCTACCAGTTATTAAATTAGGGGCAAGGTCAAAGCAATTATTGATCTACTGAAAGAAATTATTTTAATAGTTTTATTTTTATTTATTTTGTCTATGCTTTTTTTATATATATGAAGACTTGTTTGTATAAGGATGTTTATGGTCCCATCTTGTGAAGACCATTTTCTCAATGTTGTTAAACACTAAAACTTTGCTTTAATTTTAAAAAGCAGAATCGAGTAAATTGTTCTAGATAATTTGAAATGAATAAACAAAGGTTTAAATTATATTGAATTTGTCTTTATGTTTCCATTTTAAGACAGTTTATAGAGGGTGATATATATACATATATGTTTATATAATAGTATATATATATATATACTCTTGCTTGTGAGTGAATTCATATGTGTGTGTGTTTGTGTGTTAATGCATGTGAGTCAGAGAGTTAGAACTGAGCTGTCAGAATTAAGACATGGAAGCCCTCATACTCGCTTGTTAGAAAGAGGCAGAAACCATAGAAATGGTCATTTTAAAACTTACATAATAGAAAAAATGGCAAATAAAACAAGAATAATAAAACATTAATTGCTAATATTAAAATTAAAGTGGAATACATTTAAACATACTTCAGGGATTAATCAGGAAATAAAACAGATTTTTAACAACTTGATATGAGTACACTCTGAAATTTAGAATAAATGGACACATACATACAGCATTACAATGTAGTACAACTAGGCACTTTTAAATAATGCTAATTTTTCTTAATAGAATTAAAAGTAAGAGCATTAAAAACTAATACATGAAGGCCAGACAGAACAAATTCAGACTCTGTAAGGTATTTCAAGATATGAAGTTCCCAGTTTTCACAATGTTTACAGAGTCCCAGGTTAAAGAAATTGTCAAATTTCACTAATGATAACAGTACACACTGGTTCCCATATTAGACACCATCCTGTCAAAGAACAAAATTACAAGCCAGTTTCAGTCACAAACCATAGGGTAGCATTACAAGATAAAACGTGGACCAGTTCATCTGTCAGTGTCAATGGTCTCTATAATTTTTAAATACTACAGGGCTGAAGCCATATATGTTAAGGGCCAAAACCATCTGGATAACGTTAAATGAAAATATCAGTTAAATTGCAAAACCTGTTTGTGATTAATTAAAATTGTAGAGTATTAGAAACTGAAATGAGCAGTAAGAAAACTCTAGAGCAGGTACATTTATGGTGATATACTGGTCATTACTCTTTTTTAATCAGGAAAATCACATAAGCAATTATGAATAATATCCATGATGTATTTTTTCATGGGTTAACATTTTCATTGTGTGTATTGATTGCACGTGGTACTGTTACATAAGGACATTCTCATCCAAGGACCTTGGACATAGAGAAACCATCGCATCAGTGACACAAGCTATCCCTCATTATTTCTCTTTTATTAATTTATAATAGTAATACGTGGATGGTAACTCAGAAAAAGATAGATGCTATTTGTGAAGTAATTGGTAAATTCAGGGAGAAAATGACATTTCATAAAAGATCAAATGGAAAGTACAGCGTCTTAGAAATCAAGTTTTCCTGGGTCAACTTAACAGTACTTGAGACTCTGATTCTCATTGAGCTTGAAGAGAGCACCGTAGAAACCATCAAATTTGAAGAAGAGGCACAGACAAAGCTGAAGAAGAAATATAGACTAATATACACTTGACATTCTCGATAATTCACAAGACAAATTGAATTACTAACTTTTGCAATTTTTCTTTATTCTTGAGAATTTCATAAAACTCTGCAATGAAATAAGATCCCATCCCCTTCAACTGACCCTCATGTTCTCGCTCAACTCTATGCATCCCCTTTTTAGATAATACACTAAATTCAGGCAGTTATGCCCAGGCAGTTCTTCCTGTATGTATGTGTACTGGCGTGGGCCCGTCCACTGGAGCATGAGAACCATACGAATGGCCAGAATCTCTGAAAAGAATAATTCTCAACCCTGGCCACAAAGGCTCCGGAAGAGGAGTGAAATAAGTACAAGAACCTGTGGATGGGGAACAGGGCTGTGGAATGCACTCTCCTGGGTACGGCGGTGGTTACACTCATGAACTGACGGCACCCAAGGTTACTCAAACGTTAGCAAGACAGTCGTTATTCTGACATGGATGGGGCAGATATCCTCTAGACTTCACATTTTATTGATTAATTTGTGAAGACTGAGAAGGAAGACACAGTCTGTTTCTGTATTCCTAAAGTCAACGTTGAAACCTATTGGAGAGCCAGTGAGAATGAACGAAATGGCCAAGTCACGTGGCTGTACCACGGCTGCTTCAGCTTTGAGGTTGGCCTGCAGCCACGCCTCCTTTCTGCGAGTGTTGACAGGTTCCCAGTGGTCTATTTTTCTTGGCTTAAGTTGTCTTTCTTCTGTCTCCAGAATTAATGCAGTCACTGGAGTTGGTTGATATAAAGAGAGCCATCTAGTGCGGTCTCAGAATATTTCCAAAGGCACACTGAGCTTGAGGGTTATTTACAGAACCATATTCCTCTAGTCACTCCCATTTCACATCCACCTAAAAGGGGATTTAAAAAAAAAAGACTTTCTTTCTCACTCACACAGTGATGAATCAAGATCGGGACATATAGGAGACCCCTGAGCTGTCTCCTGTAGACCAACACTGTTCACATTTTTGAAAGGAAGGAGTCAGTGAGTCTGTGTGTCTGCCTCTCTGGGAATGGATAACGAGAACATGGTCGATGCATCCTCGGAGGCCATGCACTCTTCAGACTAAAGAAAGTTTCACCGTTAGAAATGACATGCATGGAACTGGAGGGCAGTGTGTTCAGTCAAGCAAGAAAACTCAGAGAGACAAGAATATGATCTTATGTGTGAGTTCTAAAAGTCCCTGAACCTTCCAAACAAGAAGGGAACAGTGTTCAGATGAATCTGGATAAGGAAGGGCAGAAATGAGGAATGCACTGATTGACAGCTGTTCCCTCCAGTAGACTACAGGGTTCTCCAGACACTTCTAGCCGCGCATCCGTTGTGGTAAGCGACTCAGAGCAAAGGCGGCCATGGAGAGGAAGGATACATTTGGCTTATGTTTTTTGCTCAGGCTTTCACTGAAGGAGTCTGGGCAGGAGCCCAAGCAGGAACCTGAATGGAGGTGAGCTAGCAGCTTTCCCATGCAGCATCGCCTCCATTTGGGGAACTCACATCCGGGGAAGAAGAGCAGGAACACTGGAGGCCACTGCCCTCTGTCTGCTGGAGTCTCAAGCCCAGCCAGTCATCCTTAGCTGTCATTTGACTGTCACACACTTTGTTTGGTTGTTTTATGTTCCCTTCCGTTCGCGGTCATCAAAGGATGAAACTGCATATGACCTTCTTGTTAGGTTTTCATGTGGAAAATGTGTCTGTTTCTTCTCTGGAGTAAGCACAACATATGGGACTGCTTGATCATATCCTAAATGTTTTTAACTGCAAAATCACACTTTTTATTACATTTTCAAATTAAAATTATGACTTAAAGGCAGACAGTAAACAAATATATATTGTAATGACTGAGAGATTATTTTTTGTGAGATTAAGAATACTAATCTCAGAAAATAATCTCATCAAAGACTAAATGGAACAAGTTATAGCACGGATTGTTCACCATGTCTTCATGGTGCTGTTGGGAAAGATCTTTGTATGGGTCCCAAGTCTCATTGTCCCTCTTGCTGGAAGGAAACCACCAAATGTGCGGTAGCAAGAATCCTTATAATTCAAAATAATTTGTCATTTTAGGAATTGATGATGATTGATTGAAATGCCAGATAAATGACTGTTTTTTTCCTGTGTCACATTTTTCCATACTGATAGAAAGAATCACATTAATATTCATCTTAATATGTTTTAATTGAAATAAAATTGCATCAATTTTCTACCTTCTTTTTTATCCAGATCCTTCAAGATATCCCCAACTCTCAGGTTTATAGCCTTTTGTTATTATTGTTGTTACATATGTGCATGTGTATACATTAATATATATAATTATAACCTGAGTCTCATTTTGATTTTGTTGTTGATAGATCTACATACACATACATATATATGTGTACACACATATATGTATATAAACATATCATATATACATATTATATATATATATGTCACTCTGAATGGGCAATCAATAGGGCACTATCCCTGGAATATACTACATCTTGGGTGTTCCAGCCCTAATACATTTCAATGACTATTGCTCAGTAAGGGACAGAAAGATTGTAAAAGCCAGGATACCAGAAGTTTATTGTGAAATAGTTCCTCTTAGAAATGATTCCATAGAGAAGACTGGAACTATGGCCATGTTAATGTGAAAGGGGAATTCTTGTAGAGTCCCATCCCTACACAAAGACTTACACATAAATACTCTTAACACAACTTCACTAACTACACACTCTCAGCAAGTAAACATATGTCTCTTCACAATGATAATACTGTCCATAGGGTAAGTTCTCTCTGGGGTTCTTCAAAGAATCAAGTGCACACAAGCCACTTTCAAACCTCTGGTCATTTCTGAGATTTTAGTAGATGCAGCTACTCTTCTTTTGACTAAATGAAGGAAATGGGCTACATGAGATTGTTTACGATAATATGATTGAGACACCTCAGCTTTCTTAACTTCTTTTTAAAGTGCATTTCTTTTTTATTTTTATCTCATATATTACATCCCAACTACAGTTTCCCCCACTTCCTCTCGTCACAGTCTCTCCCCTCCCCTAGATCCACTCCTCCTCCATTCCCCTTAAAAGCAGGCTTCCCAGGGATGTCAATCAAACATGGTATAAAAAGTTACAGTAAGACTAGATACATACTCTCGTATCAAGGTTGAGTGAGGGAACCCAGTAGGATGAAATGGTCCAAAGAACAGGCAAAACAGTCAGAGACAGCTCCCACTCCCTTTGTTAAGAGTCCCACAAGAACACTAAGTTAACAACAAATGTGCCCAGAGGACCTAGAGCAAACCTTTACAGGGTTCCCGACTGACAGTTTCTTTTAAAACCCACTTTCAGAATTTTTTTATTATAAACTTAAATATTTAATTTCCAGATAAAAATATTGGAAGAAGTAAATTTTAATCAGACTAACATGCAGCCTGACATTGGTACTTTAAGGAATCAGAGGTCTCACAGAGTGATCTGTGTTGAAAAGCATCCGCTGCCCTTTAGCAGAACACTAAAGTGAATTTAGTGGCTGGGAAAACTGCCAGATAAACAAAAATGCAAACCAAGCACTTTCAGAATTTTTAAATACTCCTAAGAATAGAAAATATTTCATATTCTCACAAGAATTCCTCTTTCCTCATTGCTAACCAAACTTTTCTTCTTTCTATGAAGATTTGCTTCTATTATGTACAGATTTCATACTGAGTGCCTGTCAATACTCAAAGGCTTGTAGTACTTCCCAGGCATCCTGTGAAATTCTAATGAAAATACTAGTTTAGAGAGTGATGTCACAGGATGTCATCTTCTCTCCCTTATGGGAAAGTCTATAAACTAAACACAAAACACCAAGACCTCTAAGCTCAGTGTAGAAGAGTGGTCTTTGCTCGGTTCACACTGAACTATAAAACTGTATTAATGTGCTCCTGGACAGACACAACAACAGAATTACAGGGTTTCTCTTCATTCTTTTATCTGAGTACCTTATGGGAAATGCAGCTTTTTCATTCTTATTCCCTCAGGAGTCAGACAACGACCTAGGAAATTAGTTTTCTGGACTATGGAAGTCAGCATGTACTCCTTTCATCCTAGAATGGAGCAAATAAACAAATTAAGCTATGAGTTCTCTCCTACAAATAATATTGCCTTTTGGTTGTCTGAGCATGATGATTCTAGTATCTGGAAATTGGTCAGAGCTTGGCAAGATTTGGCATACGCACTATATGTTGTTGCCGGGTGACAGTGTGGGGTTGGTGAGATGGCAGAGATTTTATGGTAGTGGTGGTGGTGTGTGGTGGTGTGGAGGGGATGGAGGCGGTGACTGCAGTGCTGGGAGTCTTATAGTATGTTATAATTAATGGCGGCCATGCTTGCTGAGCTTACTCTAAGGATGATGAGTTAGTGAAGCAATGTTTGTTACCAAGGCAACAGTAGGGACTGTAGCTGTCATAGCAATAGGCTGGTGGTTAGCAGAAAAGGATTAAGGGAAGATCTGATTAGGTTATGATTTTGCTCAACTATTGTGGGAGTATTGATAACTGTTGCTGGCTGTGTGCTATGATGATCTGTAGCTCAATTCTCATTTGCAAATCCCAAGGTAAGAGTGGAGGGCTGACAGAATGCTGTATTAAACTACTTAGGCTTTTTGCTAAGCATTGCAAACAGCATAACTCTAGCAATATGTGCTAGACACGTGCAGAACATTTCATTCAGAGACAGTGTGGCAATTAGAGGAGACACACAGAAGTGAGATGGTGTTAAAGGTTATGTCAACATAGAGGAAAAACATGCATTCACTAGAGGGAATGTAGAAAAATCAAAACATCATTAAAAGGTGAATGAGTTCTCACTAAGGAAAGTTAACATAGCTGTGTTCTGCTCATTGTAATCTACTGAGGAAGAAGGAAGGGTCTGCTTGTCCCTCGATGTCCTTTTTGTACCAATTGACCAAACTTGTCTTTGTCCCTTGTAACACAGTTCTCTAAAGTATAAACCTAGGGATGTTGACTATTGCTCTCAGTTTATGATGTTGCCATATTGTATATACATTTTTCTCTCCAAGTCTTAGACATGCATGTGAACTTTTCTCATCATCTAAGTTGTCACACAATGTAAAAGTCATAATAGGAAAGATGCAGATTTCAAATCCTCTTAACACTACAAATGATATATTTTGCTCTTCAGTGTGGTTCTTTCCTTGATTGACCATGATCCCCCAACATCGGCAAAGCATAAAAACTTTGAATAAAATTCAGCAGACCTTGCTTCCTCAGAGAAGAGCACTGATAACCTCTGAGCCCTTTCCATTGGAACACTCTACTCCCTATACCCTTTGAATTCACACAGTAATGTTATATTAGCTGAATGTCTCAGGAGGATTAATGATCCCCAAGCTACACTTCATGACTTTGGAGCTGACTAGTAATATCAGCATCAGCTCTGCCACTATGCAACCCAGTAGTAAGTGTGGTCCTTACTGAAAATCTGATTGAATTAATTTATACCTATCTGATGATAACCTTTGGAAGGGAGTGTATGGGACTGAGAAAGCATGTGTCCTTCTAGATGCAAGGGACAAGTGGAAAACATGCTGTATATTACTTGATGACTCTGAAATTCTAAAGATATGGCACAATATGCATAATTTTGGAATTTTTGGTTTTTAAGTCTGAGCAGGACTCCACAATCTAAATGTGTAATTATAATCTTTTTAAATGAATTAGACTCATGGGTACACTTAATACTTTTATGAATGTGACATATGGTTTGTTCTTAGTAGTTAATATCCAGATGAGAGTTAGGATTGCTCTACAGCCATTTGTGTAGTGTTAATAGGTAATATTTTGTTATTTTTTTTAGTGTAATGAATGAAAAGTAAGTCATTTATTTTTCTTTAGGGACCAGCATTAATACTGTTTTCATAATACTGGCAAAAATATCATTAGAAAGCCTCCTTTTGAAACATGAATTTGAAAAGCCATTCCTGATAACATATTTAGAACAAAATAGAAAAAATATTATTTAAAGTCTGGTAATCAAAAACAACTTAAGTCTTTCTTTTATTTAAATAACATTTTTTTTCATTTATTTTACATACCAACCAGTTTTCCTTCCCTCCTCTTCTCCCATCTCTTCCTTTTTCATCTACTCCCCTTCCTATCTCCTCCTCCTCCATCTCCATTCAGAAAGTGACAGGCCTCCCATAGGCTTGCTTAAGCATGGCACATCAAGTCTAGGCAAGACCTAGCTTCTCTCCTTATATCAAGGCAGGGCCAGGTAATCCAACATGGGGAACAGGTTACCAGAAGCCAGCTAAGCAACATGGAGAGGTCCTACTCCCTCTGTTAGAAGGCTTCCTAAGAGACCAAGCTACAGGACTGTCACACACATGCAGAGGGCCTAGGCCAGCCCCTTTCTTCTTTGTATATATACAAACACGTATATGAGTCCACATCAAAGTCCTTTAATTTGTTAAGTTTTTATTGTACTAAGCTTTGGTTCTGAGATTCTGTTAGATAGGACCACAACTTGTGATGGGTTCAGGTTTGTCCCTCTAGCACCGTATGATGAAACAGAGCATGGCTGATGAATGGGGATCAACCCATGGGGTTCCCCACCATTTCTAGGTGTCAGGCTGAGAGGCTTCATGTGACATAATTTCCTTTTTCAAATCAGGATTACTCAGTTTCATAAAGTAAAAGCTAATGTATCCATATTGTAAATTGATAACTCAAATACACAAAACAGCATTTTAAAGGCCAATACTGTATATTTTTCTGGTGTCCTGGGTTAGTGATATTGCTAATATTATTTTAAAAATTAGTGCAGTACAGCTAATCAATGAATGCTTGAATATGAAAGATTAAACTCAAGATCAATTTATAACTGCTTTGTTTAAAAAAACTAATGATGGAAAACATATGGAAAGGAGAGAATGTGCAAAGCAGAGAAGAGAATTTGAAAATGGGGCACTGGTGGTCCTTGCACAGTTGCTGGAATGTTCCTCAGCCTTGGCTCCCTCGAGCACTTTTCCACTCATTTTCTTTAGTTCTTACACTGTTAAGCAGTTGTTTTGTTTTCTGTCTCTATGTTTTATAAACTATGTAAGATATCTAGGAAAACCTCCACGCATACATATTTCTATTTAGCAGGTGATAAGATTAGAGTCCATCTTTGGATATTCACTCTGCCTAGCTTCATACACTCAAAGCTGAAGAGTTGAGCAAGTTTTGTGCTACTACCGTGAGTGAACAGGATGAATTACTGAGCTGCTTAGAACCATGGTGGAAAAGCGAAAGTGCATTTAGAAAGAAATTAAAGGTAGTTTTGGCACCTCTTTTCTTTTTTCTGTTTTTAACCAAATTTCAATGCTCATTTTATTTTTTTGAAATTTCATACACGTATACAGTGTGTCATAATCCCCTCATTCACTATATCTACTACCATTCTGCCCAAATAAGCACATCTCCCCACCTCATTCATGTTCATACATATCTATGGGGCTCCTCAGACTAATTAGCAAAAAGTCTCAGGTTAAGAAATCTTGTAAGCTTTTTTTTTTTTCTGTAGAATCACTGTTGAATGTTAAGAAAGATCACAATGTTTTTCATAATGTTTCATTAGTTTTGAACTGATGAGTTAGTTACCTGGTTTTTTGTTTGTTTATTTTTGGTCTTTGGTTTCTTTGAGATAAGGTTTCTCTGAGTACCCCTGGAACTAGTTCTGTAGACCGGGCTGGCCTTGAGCTCACAGAACTCTTCCTATTTCTGCCTCTCAAGAGCTGAGGTTAAAAAGGTACACCACCACTGCCCAACAAACTTCCTGTATTTTATTTATTTATTTTTCTTGTGTTTCTATGTGGTGCTCATGTAATAGTGTGTGTACCACAGTTAAGTGTTTGGATGCAGATACCTGTGCAAGAACACAGAGTCCAGAGAAGAACACAAGTCATCTTCACTATGACTTTCTGCTTCTATAACTTGAGAGAAAGATCCTCACCAGAAGCTCATGTTATGGACTCGGCTTCCTGGACATAAAGTTCTCAAGATTTTCCTTTGTATTCTTGTGAAAGATGGGGTTACAAGAATATGCCCAGTTTCAGTTTACTGAGTATTATGGTTTTCATCAATTGCCAAATGATCGTGTTCGAGATCTGGAAAGAAATGTAAGATGTGATGAATGAATTTTCAGGCAGTAGCTGCTCATGATTCATTTGTTGAAAAATATTCGAATTAATGAAAATGATTTAAAATTATGTATCTTGCAGCAAGCAATTCTTGAAAATATTTGAATTAATGAGAAAGTGTTTAAAATGATGTCTCTTGCTGTAACCATATAAATTGTTATAAAAGAGTGCATTTTACAGACTAACAATACATTGAAGCCATGACCTATTTTCCTCTTGCTATCTCATCTTGCTACTGTTTTGGTGGCTCTGGCTTCTCATCACATCACACAGGGAAAGTAGCTGACAGTACATACTTCGTTACTGCAGGACAAATTTTACTACTGGACACAAAAATTTTCACTGAAAAATGTTAGAAATACTCAACATCATTTGACAAGTGTTATTAGTGGATGCAGTCTTACCAAAAGAAGAAAACTGAATTGGTCAAAATGTTACTACTTGCATTTCTGTATTTGAAAATTGAAATGTCCTTTTTCCTAGTCTAAAAACTCTGTGACGCTTTTAATTTTTATTCATTATTTTTATGAGCTGGTAATTCGTGTCAGTGAAATAAGGTAATCTTGTAGGCTGGACTCTAGATAAATGGGGTCCCAAGCAGAAATCTATTATTACATCAAAAGAATTTTAATATCATTATAGTTTCTTTGTAAGAAGCATGAGATATTTACCAAATAGTTAATGTAACATTAGCATGGCAACGTGAGTTCTATATTTTAAATAAATTATAACAATAGATCACTCTAATAGACAGTATTTTCATTATGTAAAGACTTGGGTATGGAGCAAATGAGGGACATCATTAGCACAACAATGTATTCATCCACTATCCATCATCTACTTGGCCAATTCCCTCAGCAGACACGGTGCTATGTATAGGGCTGTATGTGCTCTAAAGACTGATGTAAAGTGTATTGTATCCTTAAGGTCACTGTGGTAAAGTTGTCAAGCTATGTCACTCCTAAGAGTAGACATAAAGAGGGACTATTGAGAGTGTGAGTCATTTTGGCAGATCTCTCCAGTAACTGTCTGAGATATCATTCATGGTGTTTTACTGAGCTTAAGACTGCATCTGTCTCCACAAACTCTAGCAAAGGACAGGACCATGTGAAAAAACAGAGTTTGCATTGTGAAAAGCCACAGGGAATGCAGTAGAGAATGGGGGAAAGGTGTGACCCCTAATGTTTAATGTAATACTTCAATACAAGGCATATATTAGAATTCATGCTTATTTTCTACGCATAAAGGGGTTGGACTGTGAAACATCAAATGAAGTGTGCAGATAAAATGCTAACACTGTACAATATCCCAGCAATCCTTTATCTCCTGTCATTTAGCTAGACTTTGCCATTTTTTCCTTCTAAAACAACTGACTTACTTAAAATAGTATACATAATCAGTATAGACGAGAAAGCTTAAAACTGGAAAGAAAGCAGATTAAAAGCCCTGTTAGCTGTGACTGACCGAAACAAAGCTGTGGCTGGGAAGGGTAGAGTTCTTGTTTCCTTGTTACCATTCGTATTGAAGTTTTGAAAATTGCATGTGTGGAAAGCAGCATCACAGACTGAAGTCTGGCAACAGGACAAACTCATTGCAGGTCATCTCTAGGCACATAAAGATTTGACGGATACTCCGTGCACAGGAAACATCTCTAGGCACAGAGTTATTTGATGGATATTGTCCATGCACATGGAACCACTGTTCCTGTGTACAAGTTAGTGTACATAAACTGCATCCATGAAATGTGCAGTAATTACTGAAAATCTAGAACATTCTAGAAGAATGTGCACTTATAACTACAGTATTGAAAAAGCCAGAAATATGTCGATACAGAGCTCTGTATTATTACTGGCTAACTAAATGTTCAAAAGGCGTTTCAAAAATAATACGCCATCTTAGAATTGCAGAGATCACTCAGTAGTGATTTTGCTGCTCAGTCATTGAGACCAGATCCCAGTGCCGCCTCACAATGAGTGGCTAGCAACTTCCATTAGCTCCACCTCCAAGGGATCTGAAATCCCACTTCCAGCCTCTTCTGGCATTAATATATACATATGCATAGATGCACACACACACATGCATGCACACACATTCACATATGTGCATACACACACACTTTCTCACATACACACAAATAAAATAAATCTTAAAAATATGTACTACCATGTACTCCTTCTCCAGTTGTTCGCATGGTGCCAATATTTCACTATGGCACATTAAAATCTGGAGGTGAGTTTTATACTTTCCTATTCATTAGATCTTATTCAGATTTCACCTGTTTTTTATGGAGTTCAACATGACTTTACTGTGATATAAATATGTGTAACAATCATCATTGTCAATATCTAAAACTACTCAACACCATGGACCCAGTCTCAATCTCTGACATCAAAATGGACTCACGTGTCTGTAGTGCCAGTGTTCCAATCCAAAGGGCCACACATGAACAACTCACATGCCCTCACAACACCTAAGACGTTATTAACTGAACATAATGGTCATGGCATTCACTCAAAATGTTTTATTCAAAGACTGCTGGTCACTTTAGAGCACTAACTTTTATTCCATTGCATGGACAGTTCAACTCAAATTGCAATCAGGTATTCATTCTTTAAGGACTGAATCATTTCCTATATTATTTCTTATATATGGTTTTAAAAAAACAAAGCTGTGATTAATAATTGTGCACCACTCTTCATGCAAATAATGATTTCAGTTACATATGGAGTGGAGTCAGTGAACCACACCATAAATGCACATTTAGTTGAGAAAGAAACCACAAAGATGATAATGATTTTAATGTCATTCACCCTTGGCAAGTTTCTTCAGTCACTATGCACTTCTGAGGTATATTTTTTCTTTTATTGATTTTTATCAAGCTCTATATTTTTCTCTGATCCCTTTCATGCCTCTCTCCTCCCCTTCAGCCCTTTCCCAAGGTCCCTATGCTCCCAATTTACTCAGGAGATCTTGTCTTTTTCTACTTCCCATGTAGATTAGATCGATGTATGTCTCTCTTAGGGTCCTCATTGTTGTCTAGGTTCTCTGGGATTGTGATTTGTGGGATAGTTTTCTTTGCTTTATGTTTAAAAACCACTTATGAGTGACTACATGTAATAATTGTCTTTCTGTGTCTGGGTTACCGCACTCAAAATTATGTCTTCTAGCTCCATCCATTTGCCTGAAAAATTTAAGATGTCATTATTTTATTCCACCAGATAACAGTAGTAGGTTCATCTCTAGATTACAAGAGCAAGCATGGATTTCCATGGGATGTCTTACGTACAATCAGAATCCTAAGACCAGACTTCTCTAAATCCTAAGACCAGAGTGTACAGTGCTTTCATCAGTGTGACAATTACCATCAAGTTCTAGTGCACAGCAAAAAGAAACGCAATACTTATGTTATTGTGGGAGCCATTGGATATTCT
>PVIU01031932.1:0-14168 GCA_004026605.1 Ondatra zibethicus
GGAGTGATATTCCTTTCTGTACAGAAGTTTTCTAGTTTCTGGAAGTTCAATTTGCCAGTTGATGATATTAATGCCTGTGCTAACAGAGTCAGTCAGAAAGTATTTTTCTGTGCCTATACATTCAAATGTATTCCCTACTTTCTCCTCTTTCAGAAGGTATCAGGTCTTATGTTGAAATCCTTGATCAATTTGGAGTTGAGTTTTGTACAGAGTGAAGTAGCACTCTATTTTTATTCTTCTACATTCAGTCATCCATTTGTTCCCAGTGCAATTTGTTGAAAATGCTGGGTTTTTTTTTCATCCTGTATGTTTGGCTACTTTGTCAAAAATCAGGTAGCTGTAGGTTTGTAGACTCACATGTGAACCCTCAGTTCTAATTCATGGTAGAATGTCCATTTTTATAATATCAGTACTACATGCCTTCAGAAATGTGGGAGATCATTTCATCTTCCATCTTCTTTAATTTCTTTAAATCTTTATATTTCACTTCCCAATTTATATGTACTCTAAAATATATGTTTTTGAGCCTACTGTGAGTGGTATTCTTTCCCTCATTTCTTTCTTGGTTTGTTTATTTGCATATAGGTCAGTTACTGCATTTTGTCTGCTAATTTTGTATCTTGGTACATTTATTATTGTGTTTATAAGATGTAGAAGTTACCTGGCATATTTAAGTGTCTTCCAAAAAATAGTTTATTTTATTTTTATGTGTGTGTTTCGCCAGGTGCATTCCTCATACCTAATGAGGCCACAAGAGGGTGACAGATCCCAGGAACTGAGTTACACAGGCCCTCCGTCCTCTGCAATGGCACCAAGTGTTTTTAACTATGAGTTATCTCTCCAACCTATCTTTGATGTTTTTATGTATAATACTATATCATTTAAAATAAGGATAATTTGACTTTTTTTCTATTTGTGTCACCTTTCCCTCCATCACTTGTTTATAACTTTAAAAATTTGAGTACTGCATTGAACAAGAATGGAGAAAAAGGGCATCTTTGTTTTGCTTCTGCATTAGGTGAAAATGCATTGAACTTATATCTGTTAGGCATGAAAATAGCTATGTACTAGTATATTGCCTTTATTATGTTGAGATATGTCCTCTGTATCCCTAGATTCTTTTGGATTTCTGTCATGAAGAAATGTTGGATTTTGTCAACAACCTTTTCTGCATTTAGTGAGGTGATCATATGGTTTTTGTTTTTGAATCTACTTATGTGATAGATTACATTCATTGATTTATGTATATCAAACCATCCCCGCATTTCTGAGGTGGAGCTGGCTTCATTATGATGGAGCATCTTTTTGATGTGTCCTTGAATTCAGTTTGGAAGCTTTTTAAAAAAAATATTTGGGGGGCTGGAGAGATGGCTCAGAGGTTAAGAGCATTGCCTGCTCTTCCAAAGGTCCTGAGTTCAATTCCCAGCAACCAAATGGTGGCTCACAACCATCTGTAATGAGATCTGGTGCCCTCTTCTGGCCTGCAGGCATACACCCGGACAGAATATTGTATACATAATAAATAAATATTAAAAAAAAAAGATTCAGTCAAGCTCAAAGACACTCTAGGCTACATGACACCTTGTCTCAAAACAAAAAAAAAACAAAAAAACAAAAACAAAAACAAAACAAAAAAAATATTTGGATCCATGCTCATTAGCCAGAGCTATCCTTGTTTTGATTGGGTCTTTGGTTTTCCTGTCAGCTTAATACTTGATTCCCAAAAAGAATTTGGATATATTCCTTCATTTTCTGTTTTGAAGAATAATTTGTGGAATATTTTGGTTGAAGGTCTAGCAGAATTTTCATCAGGTCCTGCATTTTTGTTTTTGCTTTAAGTTGGAAGATTTGTAATTATTCCTTCTATCTCACTGCCTTTTATAAGTCTGTTTAAATTATTTACTTTATTTTTATTTACTTTTGGCAGGTTATATGTATCTAGAAATTGATTCATCAATTTCTCCTAGACTTTCTAGTTTAGTAAGGTGTGGACTTTTAAAATAAGTCTCCCTGATTCTCTGAATTCCCTTAGTATGTCCTGTGATGTTTTCCTTTATCCTTCTGAATTTGCTAATTTGGATCTTTTATCTGTTATTTTGATTAATTTTGCTAAAATTTTCCAATCTTTTCAAAGAACTCTTGGTTTCCCTGATATTTTTTCCCTCATTCTTAGGTACCTGAGCTTTGAGTTGCTATCTTTTTCCACCGGCTCTTTCTAGGGTACTGAGTGCTCCTGTTTCCTCTGGCCTTCAGGAGCATCATTAAGTTAGTACTATGACTTTTCTCATTTTTTTTTTTTCATGCAGATACTTAGTACTGTAACCATCCCTTCAGTGTGTCTCACAGACTTTGGTATGCTGTGCCTTCATTTTCATTCACTTAACAGAAATTTAAAATTTCCTTCATCCATTCCTTCACCTAGTTCTTGTGCAGTAATGAGTTGTTTAGATTCCATGACGTTGTGTAGTTTCTGTAGGTTCTATTGCTGCTATATACTGTTTTCTTCTTTTGTGGAATAAAGTAGAATAAAGGATGCCATTTCAGTTTTTCTATATTTGTTGAGATTTACTTTGTATCCCAATATGTAGTCTAATTTGGAGAAAATTCTAGGAGCTTCATAAAATAATTCATATTATTTAGTGTTTGAGTATAGTTATGTATTAGGTCCACTTGATTTATGATGTCATATAAGTTCCATAGTTTTCTGTTATTTTTATTCCTGATGATATATCTATTGCTGAGAGCAGGGTATTGAAGTCACCCACGATCACTGTGTTGCGGTCAACATGTGGTTTTGGATCTAAAAGTGTTCCTTTTATGAAACTTGTGTTTAGAGTATTAATGTAAAAAGATTGTAATATTCTTTTGATGAGTGTTTCTGTGGATGAGTATTAATTGTCCCTTTTAATCTTTTCTGAATGCTTTTGATTTGAGATCAGTTTTACAGATAGTAGAATAGCTATGCCTACTTGCCTCTTAGTTACATTTTATTGTAATACTCTTTTTCCACTCATTTGTCCTGCCTGACTGTAGTGTCTATCCTAGCTGGTAAGGTATGCTTCACAGAAGCAGCAAGAAGATGGAGCCTATTTTCTAATCAAATCTGCTAGATGGTTTCTATTTGTCAGAGGATGGAGACCATTATTGTTCAGAATTATTATTGAAATATGTGTATTAATTCCTGTCACTTTGTTTATTTTTGTGGCATTTTCTCAGATCTCCCTTAATGATCTCTATGGGCATTGTTTATTTGTTCCCTGTGACTTCTTGGATGAGTTTATCTTTTTCTTCAGAGGTTAAGTATTCCTTTCTGAAGGGCTGAGTAGTCATCAGCTCCTGCCATTTGTCTTAATTTTGAAACATTTTAATTCTCCTTCAATTTTAATAGGTACTTTTTTCTTGGTATAACAATCTGGACTGACAGTTGTGGCCTTTTAGGACATTGAGTACCTATTTTCAAGTCATTCTAGTTTAGAAGGGCTTTTGTTAAATAATCAATTGTGTTATTCTAACGGTCTTGACTTTATAAGTGACTTGAGCTTTCTCTCTTGTAGCTTTCAATACCCTGTCTACAGTCTATATTTTGAATGCTTAATGACCTGAAGTGGAGAATTACATTTTGGGTCTTGTGTATTTGGTGTTCTATAGGATTCTTGTACTTGCATGAGCAACTATTTCTTTAGATATGGAAAATATTCTACTATTATGATTTTACTGAAGATATTCATTCCCTTTGCTTTTGCTATAGTGTTCCTCTCCTTCTTTGCTAGTTATTCAAAGATTGTTTTTTCACGGTATTTCCACGTTCAGTTAATCTATACATGTATACATGGAACACACACATACACACACACACACACACACTCACACACACACACACCCCACATAATGTTATACTTTCTCACTGACCTTTCCTGAGCAATCCTGTACTTTGTATTCTGTCCCTGACTCCTCTTTGTACCATGATCCATTCTGTTGATTTTCCACTGAGGTTTTTAATTGACTTGTTGAGGTTTTCAATTTTAGTACCATTTGAACCTGGATTTTCTTTTAGAATTCAAGCTGTACTTTAATGTCTTGGATTAACTTTCTTACTTCATTCATCTTTATCTTTTTCAAGTTGTTGGATCATATTTATAATCACTCCTTTGAAATTTTTTGTCTTTAAGTCTTCAAAGGTCATTTTAATTAGTAATCATTACTATAGGATTTGTAGTTTTTTCAAATAACATGTTACTTTGGTTTCTCATGTTGCTTAATTTCTATACTGGGATTCACACATGTGGACTTAGTTTCTTGGTTGAGTTTGTCTTTCTTTTTTTTCAAGTCACCTTTCTTTTCTTTCATTTTTTTTCTTTTCTTTCTTTTTGCAGAAACACTTATAATGTCTAGAAGGAGCCTAATTCATAGTATGGTGGGGATCTTGATATTTTTCTTTTTGGATTTGTTGCTACTGTCTCTATCTCAATATCACTTTTTTGGTTGTCTGCTATAGTCTGATGCCATCCTCATCTTGTTGAAGGAGGTTAGAAGTAGTTTCATTTTGGTAGTGAACGGGTTCTGTGTCTCCTGGTCAAATAGAGCAGTTGGAATGTCCTAGTCAGAAAGCTGGCAGTGTTCTGTGTCTCTAGATCATGTCTCTGGATAGAACATCCCTGCTTGGGAGCCAGCTGCAATTTAGTGAATCCCAAATGCTGGGAGAAGATGGTGCTCCCTGGCTAGAAATTGTAGAGCGTGGATGACACAAATGGAGGAACACCAGAAAGAAGAGAACCCATATCCTACCAGGACCTCTCAGTTATGTGTCTGCTTCACTGCTTTTTAGTGATTATATAGTGTTAGGTTATAGAGGCATGTTAGTTTATTTAAATGGTGCCTACTGATGACCATTTAATGAATTGTAAGGTTTTTATTATCATTAATAACACTGCTAAATGTCCTATAAACTATTTGAACAGTCATACTTCAAGCATAACATAAAAGCATCTGTTTCCCTATATTTACTGATTTTGTGTGTGTGTGTGTGTGTGTGTGTGTGTGTGTGTGTGAATTTGCCTGCTCATGCTGAACTCAAAAGAGGCTACTGGATTCCTCCGAGATAAGTTATAGACATGTATGAGATGCCTCACTTGTTATATGGGTTTTGGGATTCAAACTCTGGTTGCCATTATTCCACAGAAAATTCCCTCAACCACTGCTTCATCACCATTCCAGCCCCTAAATTTTATTTTACTTAAAAAATTTTATCTAATTATTATAGGTGAATGCTTGTTTATTCAAGTTGTTTGTATAGAAGGTGCTTTGAAATCTTTGCTACCATAAAACTGTTTTTAATGATCCATCTATTAATTATTGGCTCCTGATATACAGAAATATAATGACTATAATAATTAGTCTTATTCATTACTTCTTGTATTTTTTAATTTTATTTTTTGATTTTACATATCAATACCAATTCTCCTTCCCTCCCCTTATCCTGCTTAATTTTTATATTTAACTTTGTATCATAGACTTTTCATAGACCTCAAAATAATGTTTATACATATTTTATAATATTTTAGATCTCTTGCCTTATGGTGTAAAAGAGACTAGGAAATACTGTAGTAAATATGGGCATAATAAAGCTTACTCTTAAGAAATATCAAATAATGAAGCTAGTTCACAGTTGAATTTTGGAAGCAGGCTCTCTGTAATATATCTAGGAATGTTTACAATGTTTTTATATGCAGATTTTTATAAAGAAAATAGAATGAAATATTTTGTTACTAATAGGAAAAATAGAATCCCTGTGAATATGTGGCAAATGTAAGGTTTGTTTTAAAAGCATTATTGTAAATAATCATTATAATTTAGCTATTAAAATGGGAATTAACAAAGAGAATTTTGACACAGTTTTCCATGTTAACTAGACAAACTATATATCCTCTTTAGTAAACTGTTTCCATGACCTGTCTGTTTTTTATTCTCAAGGATAATAGAAAGGAATGATCAGAACTTTTGGGTCAAGAAGACTCAAAAAACACCTGGAGATTGATGATTTGTTTTGGAAAAATTTAAACACTTAAGTCTTTACTGCTTAACTTCTTGCCTGTCCTTGCTTTTTCTCTAAAACAAATATTATTTACTCTAGACATGGACATCTGGGTCTGTGAAATATGATTAAGTATTGCTTGGGTTGGAAATATTTCCGATCAAATCATGTGACAGTATTATTGAACCAGGATCTATTTGCTTTATGTCTTCAATTTGAAAAAAACTGAATCATGTTGGAAAGTGAACCTTTCTGTTAATTATTTGTGTTATTTGGCACCAGATATTGCTATGGGGCAGACATTGAATATTTCTTGAGATTTATATATAAAAGCTTTCTCACCCAAGGGAGCACTTTTTGATGGTGGGAGGGATTTTTGGATATATTCCTTCCTTTTCTGCTTTGAAAAAGAATTTGTGGAATATTTTGATTGAAGGTCTAGTAGAAATAATCACACAGAAACTGTATTAATTAAATCACTGCTTAGCCTATTAGCTCTAGCTTCTTATTGGCTAGCTCTTACATCTTAAATTAACCCATTTCTGTTAATTAGTGTATTGCCACATGACTGTAGCTTACCAGCAATGTTCTGGCATGTCAGTCTCCTATGGACAGCTACATGGTGTTTTACTGAATCTGCCTTATTTCTCTCAGCATTCAGTTTAGATTTTCTGCCTAGCTCTACTCTGTCCTATCTCAGGCCAAAGTAGCATCTTTATTCATTAACAAATAAAAGCAACACATATACAGAAGGGCTTCCCACATCATTTCCTTCTTTCTGTCTAAATAAAAAAGAAGGTTTTAACTTTAACATACAACATTACATACAAGATTACTACAATAAAACAGTTATCAAGCTAGAATTATAGTCACATTATTTAGTCTATTTTTGTGAGTCTAAAGTTTTGTATCTAACCTATCTTTTATAATTATAACTCTTTCTTCAACTCCATCAAAGACTCCAGAAGGACATAATATTATCTAAGTAAACAGGAAATGCATTGTAAGCAACTTCCAAAATTCTAGAATTGACATAGATATCTCGCTACCTCGACAGTCACCCAAAGTTCTTCTGTATCCTGCAGAATGTCTGCAGATTCTTTTATGAAGCAGGAACCAAAAGGACTGTCTCAGCTTCTTTAGGCAGCTTCAGGAGTAATTTTTCTGTGGGTCCTGCAAGTCCAGTCAAACAGTTCAGGCAAGAGCAGTTTCTTTCCCAAATGGCTAACAAACTCTATGAGGACTTTGATGCCTATCATCCTCCTGAAGTAGATTGTTGCTGCCAGGAGCAGATGTATCTCATTGTCATGAAAAGTTCTAAGTTATTAAAAGACCATTTAAAAGCCATATTTTGTTAGTCTTTGAGAGATTTGAAGAATAACTATCCATCTGAAATATATCTCTGTACATCTAGAGAACCTAACTAATATGACTACAAGCTGACTATTACAGATAACTATCTATTCACCTATATTTCTTAATTATACATTACATTTTAAAATGAGCTGTAAAACACAACACCTTAATCAAGAGCAGAAATATAGATATAATAAAATTGACCTAAAGTTTGTATCAATAAACCTAAAATGTTTAGCAGCATGGCTAGGACTAAGGTCATTTTGCCTTTTGGCTCTATCCAATCCAACATGGCAGAGGTTCATTCACTGCCTCTGAGACTACCTGGTGGTAGTCACCACCTCAACTCTGGTAATCAGTTGGCCCATGCTGCCACCAAGTAACTTGCACTAAGCTGCCCACAAACCCCAGTCAAGTGCTTGACCTCCTGAAAGAGCCAGAATTCATGCTGGTGGCATGAACCAGGAAGCCGCCATTTTGAAAGGAGCAATTTTTCCCTGTTAAACCTGAATCAGAAAAACCTCTTTAAAAAGCCATGTCTCTGCTTTCTGCCAGCAAACAGAGCAAGAAGCTGTGCTAAACTCTGCTTTGTGTGTGTGTATGTGTGTGTTTGTGTCTAGAATTCACACCACACCATCATGTAGCTAAAACTTTTGGAATTTTTAAAGGATGTTAAAATTCTTAAGTTATTTAATATTTTGTATTATTAACATTAGACTTTGGGGACAAGGAATTAAAACTTTATGATTTAACAGTGATATGTTTGAGACACTTTGGGTTTCCTCAGGCAGACACCTCTTATTCCAGAATAGATCAAGCCTGTCAAAAGACCAACACCCAACTCTGGCAGATCAAAAACAGGATGTGGCCTGTCAGAAGAACAGGTAGGTTCCTCACCTGCATACCATTTGCATTTTCTCAGTGTATCCTATTCTGATGCTATCCCAAATCTCTATCCCCTCCTCATTGCCATATCACAACCCCCAACTTGGTTGGAGACTCTCTAGAAATAGGCCACATTGGCCACCAGAATCAGAAATCATGAAGGCTACCAGAACTTCAGTCCTCAACTTGGACAGAGTTCAAATAAAACTGCTTCAGACCCCAAAATGGAAATAGAATCAATAAATAAAATGAAACCTTAGGGAATTCTAGAAATGGAAAATCTAGGTGAGTGAGCAAGCACTACATATGCACACATCAACAACAGAATACAAGAAATGAAAAAGAATCTCAGGCATTGAAGATATGATAGAGGAAATAGATTCATCAGTCAAAGAAAATGTTGAATATAAGAAATTTTTTATAGAAAACATCCAAGAAATCTGAAACACTATGAAAAGATAAAACTTAAGAATAATAGGGATAAAAGAAAGAAAGAATAACAGCTCAACTGCCCAGAAAATATTTTCAACAAAATCATAGAAGAAAAATTTCATAACCTAAAGAAAGAGATGTCCATAAAGATATGAGGCATACAAAGCACTAAATAGATAGGATTATAAAAGGAAGTTCCCTCACCACGTAATAATGAAATCATTGAACAAGAAAAGAGCATTAAAAACTATAAGGGAAAAAGAGCAAGTAACATATGAGGCAGACCTATTAGAATTACACTCAAATTCTCAATGGAAACTCTAAAAACCAGAAGGGCATAGGCAGATATACTAAAGTATCTAAGAGACCACAAATACCATTCCAGACTACTATGTGCAGCAAAATTTTCAATCACCTTAGATGGAGAAAACAAGATATTCTATGATGAAATAAAATTTACAAAATTTTACTATATAAAAGTCCAGCCTTACATAAGATATTAAAAAGAAAACTCAGGATGTTAACTATACCCATGAAAACACAGCCAATAGATACCCTCACACCAGTAAAACCCAAAGAAGGTTCATACACATGAAGATAGACACACACTACCACCACTACCACCACCACCACCACCACCACCACCACCACCAACAACAACAACAACAACAACAACAGGAATTAGTCATCATTGGTCATTGATAGATCTCCATATCAGTTCCCCAATAAAAAGACAGACTAACAGAATGGATAAAATAAAACAATCCATCTTGCCACTGCATACAAGAAACAGAGCCCAGTATCAAAGATAGATAAAAGAGTAAAGGGTTTGAAAAAGATTTTCCAAGCAAATTGACCTAAGCATGATGGTTTAGTTATTCTAGTATCTAACAAAATAGACTTCAAACTAATATTAAGGAAAGACACTTCGTACTCATCAAAGAAAAAATCCACCCAAATAACTTTTCAATTCTTAAAATCTATGCAACTAACTCAAGGGCACCAACATTTGTAAAAGAAATGCTACTGAATTTTAAATCACACATCAACCTTCACACATGATAGTGTGAAAATTCAATACCCTACTCTCAGCAATTGACAGGTCATCCAGCCAAAACCTAAACAGAGAAATATGGAACTAACAGTCATGGTAAACCAAACAGATCTAACAGATACCACATTTCAAAGAAGCAAAAAAAAGTATATCTTCTCAGCACCTTATGGAACTTGCTCCAAAATTGACCACATACTTAGAAGTCTGAACAGATACAATAAAATTGAAATAATCCCTTACATCCTATCAAATCACTATGGATTAAAGCTAGAATTCAACAACACAAAGAGCTGAAAGCCTACAAACTCATGAAAACTGAACAACTCTCTACTGAATGAAAAATGGGCCAAGACAGAAACAAGAAATAAAAAATTCCTATAGTTCAATGAAAACCAATGCATAGCATACCTAAACTTATGGGACACAAGAAAGTGGCACTTAGAGGAAAGGTCATAGCACTAAGTACCTACCCTTAAAAAAAAAACTGAAGAGAGTTTAGAGATATTACCAACTTAACAGCATACTGGAAAGCTTTAGAACAAAAAAGCAAGTACACCCATGGGAGTAGACAGAAGGAAATAATAAAAATGAAAGCTGAAATCAATAAAATAGAAAGAAAGAGAATAGTACAAAGAATCAATGAAACAACAAGTTGGTTCTTTGAGAAAATCAACAGGATATACAAACCCTTATCCAAACTAACTAAAAGATAGTGAATATCTAAATTAACAAAATCAGAAACAGAAAAAAGGCGTAACAGCAGAAAAATGAGGAAATTTGGAGAATCATATGGGTATGGTTTTAAAATCTGTACTCCATGAAATTGGAAAATCTAAAAAAAATTAGCAAAGTTAAATCAAGAAGAGAAAACAGCTTAAATATACTTATAACCCCAAAGGAAATAAGAGCAGTTATTAAAGATTTCCCATCCATAAAAGGACCAGGGCAAGATGTTTTCTTTATCATATTTTTAAATTATAACTTACAGTTACAGATTATATTTCTAAAATTTATGTTTCTTGGAAATCTTTTTTCTTTTCATATATTTTATTAAAAAATACTTGTCATTTTACATATCAATCCCTATTCTCCCTCCCTCCCTTTCTCCCATCTCCACCTCTCTCCCTTCCCATCTGCTATCTACTTCTAGAGTGGGTAAAACATTCCTTGGGGAGTCACCAAGGTCTGACATAACAAGCCCCTCTCCATCCCAGTGTCAAGGATGAGTAAGGTATCCCACCATACAAATGGGTTCCAAAATGCCAGTTCCTGCAACTGGGATAGGTCCTGGTGCAACTGCCAGGGACCCTCCCAACAGTTCAAGTCACATAACTGCCACCCACATTCAGGGTTCTAGTTGCAGACTCCCCAGTTCATAGTCTGTGAGTTCCCACTATCTCGGATCAGCTGTCTCTGTGGTTTTCCCTATCAAGCTCTTGACCCTACCTTGTTCATATGATCCCTCCTCCCTCTCTTCAACTGAACTCCAGGAGCTCAGCCCAGTGCTTGGCTGTGAGTCACTGCATCTGCTTCCATCAGTTACTGGCTAGACGGCTTTAATGCAGAATTCCTCCAGCCTATCAAAAAAGACTTAATTCTAGTACTCCTCAAATTAACCCACAAAATACAAACAGAAGAAACACTGCTAAAATCATTTTATCATGCCACAGTCAACCCAATACTCAAACCACATAAAGATTCAACAAAGAAAGAGAAATACGGATGAATTTCCCTTATGAATATAGATGGGAAAATTATCAATGAAATACTTGCCAACTGAATCCAAGAACACATCAAGAAGATCATTCACGAAAATCTGATAGACTTCTTTCAAGTGATTCAGGGACAGGTCAACATATGAAAGTCTGTCAATGTAATCTACCATATTGTGGTTCCCCTAACTTTGATCAACTATTGTGCACAGTCTGTTCCAGGATATAGAGGAACTGGGGAGCAAGGTCTTGGGTGGCAGTGAGTAGAGCAGACCTGGGGGACTGATTTAGAGGACAACTTGTTTATGAAATGGTAGGGATAGTTTATATAAAGTCGGGGGTAATGGAGGAAGGAGACCAAGAGAGGAAATGCTGCAGCAGGGACAGGACTCTCCAAGCATATCAGTCAGATTAGCAGCCTGTCAGTTAGATGATTTCTGAGAAACCAGTTCCCTGGGATGTGGGGGGAACAGAAACTTGACTGGCTTTATTATATAATGGCCTTTATCTCTGTGGAGCTGAATAAGTCCAAACCTTATTTGGGTATGAAGCAACCACACTCCTGTTGTCTCTGAGAGATGTCCAGAGTATGGGCAAAGCACTATCATCCATCATCTGGCCTGGGAACCCATACCATATAAACAAACTGAAAGTAAAAGCTCACATAATCATTTCCTTAGATTCCAAAAAGCCTTTGACAAAATCCAGACTCCCCTCATGATAAAAGTCTTGAAGATATTATTGATACAAAGGATCTATCTAAACATAATAAAGGCAAGTAAGTCTATAGCCAACATCAAATTAAATGGAGAAACACTCAAAGAAATTTCACTAAAATCAGCAACAAAACAAGGCTGTCCACTCTCTCTGTATTTATTTCTTATAGGACTTGAAAGTCTAGTTATAACAATAAAATACTTAAGTAAATCAAGCAGATACAAAATAGAAGAGAAGAAGTCAAAGTATTCTTTTTCACAGATAATATGATAATATACATAAGCTACACCAAAAATTATAACAGGGAACTCATATAGCCAATAAGCACTTTCAATGAAGTGGATGTATACACTAACTAAAATAACAATCAGTAGGCCTCCTATACAAAAATGACAGACTAAGAAAGAAATCAAGGAGCACACTTTACAATAGCCACAAGCAACATAAAATATCCTGGTGTAACTCTAGCCAATCAGGTGAAAGACTTAATAAAAACTTAAAATCTTTGAATAAAGAAATTGAAGGTGATATTAGAAGATGGAAAGATCTCCCATGCTCATGGATTGGTAGAATTTATGTAGTAAAAATAGCCATCCTACCAAAAGCAATCTACCCATTCAACATAATCCACATAAAAGTTCCAATAAAATTCTTTACAGACATTGACTTCATATGGAAAATAAAATACCAAAGATAGCTAAAGAAATTCTGTACAATTAAAAAAAAAAACTTATGGAGGTAACAGCATCTCTGATTTCAAGATGTACTACAGAGATTTAGTAATAAAATCCAAATTTTAATGGGGGTAAAACAAGTCTATTGATCAATGTAATTGAATCAAAATCAGAAACAAACCCACATACCCAGAGACACCTGCTTTTTGATAAAGAAACTGGAAGCCCATATGTAGCCACGAACCCAGCCTTACAGAAAGTACTAGAAGGTAAACCACAACTAAGGAAGGCAAACGACACCCATAATAACACAGACAGCTAACAACCCTACACCACCTCAACTCAAAGAAGGGAGACACACAAACCCTACCACAAAAAAAATTAACTGATATGAACAACCACTGGTCATTAATAACGCTTAGTATCAACGGACTCAATTCACCTATAAAAAGACACAGGTTAAGACAATGGATACAAAAACAGGATCCAACATTCTGCTCTTTACAAGAAACACACGTCAACCACAAAGACAGACATTATCTCAGAGTAAAGGGGGAAAAGGTTTTTCAATCAAACGGCCCTAAGAAACAAGCAGGTGTGGCTATAATAATATCTAACAAAATCGACTTCAAACTCAAATCAATCAGAAGAGACGGAGATGGACACTTCATACTCATAACAGGAAAGATTCATCAAGATGAAGTCTCAATCCTGAATATCTATGCCCCTAATATAAAAGCACCCACATATGTAAAAAAATATTACTAGAACTCAAAGCTCACATCAAACCCCACACACTAATAGTAGGAGATTTCAACACTCCTCTCTCACCAATGGACAGGTCAACCAGACAGAAACTTAACAAAGAAATACGAGAACTAATGAATGTAATGAATCAAATGGATTTAATAGACATCTAAAGAACATTCCACCCAAACAGGAAAGAATATACCTTCTTCTCAGCATCTCATGGAACCTTCTCAAAAATTGATCACATACTCGGTAACAAAGCAAACATCCACAGATACAAAAAGGTTGGAGTAACCACCTGTGTCTTGTCAGATCACCATGGAGTAAAGTTAGAATGTAACAACAATTCCTGCCAAAAAAAAAGCCTGCAAACTCATGGAAACTGAACAGTCAACTACTGAACCACTCCTGGGTCAAGGAAGAAATAAAGAAAGAAATTAAAGTCTTCCTTGAATTCAATGAAAATAAAGAAACAACATACACGAACCTATGGGACACTATGAAAGCAGTGCTAAGAGGAAAGTTCATAGCACTTAGTGCCCACATAAAGAAAATGG
>PVIU01031933.1:0-14392 GCA_004026605.1 Ondatra zibethicus
CTATAAACTGTAAAACATATGCCCTTTCTTTTTTAAGCTGCTTTTGGTCATGGTGTTTTGTCACAGCCATAGAAAAGCAGCTAAGACTTCTGAGCCCTGCCTCCCACTGTAGTCATGGCCACGTTGATGTGCGTTTCAGTTTTCAGAACCACAACCAAGACTCCGTGGTAAATGTCATCGTGTTCACCGCTGTAGTGAATCTTTGACTCCTTGGGGTTCGGGTTCTGTTCCCTAGGGGCTGAAGTAGAAGCAAGGCTAATGGGCTGTAACTATGTCAAGCACAAGACCAAAGGAGAGGCTTAGTGCTGGTCTTGCAGAATGAAGCGTTTACCCCTGAAATGGATTGTTACAAAGTGAGAGCACCCTGCATGCTTGGCCCCTTTTACAAATGTCCATTCCCTTTTCTGTTTCTCTGTAATGTTGTGAGACTACCAGAGGAAGCTCACCAAAAGGCTGTTACCATGCTATTAAAATCTTCCAGCCATGGAATTGTGAGCCAAATAGCCTGTTTACTATATAAATCACTTAGCTTATGCATTCTGTCATAGCAATCCAAGTGAGTTAATGTACGGCAAAGCTCATCCATGACAGGACCAGAGAAGCACCCATTCCTCCCCAACTCCATAGATGGTTATTTAGAGATACACCTTTGTTTTCCTAAAAATCCAAATAATACTAAAGGTTTTGTGTGCATTGTTATATGGATAGATTTTACTTTTAAAGCCATAAAATTGTTATACCTTATTAGACATAATTTGGCAGTGTAGCAAGTGAGCAAAATGTTGGCTGCTATAAAGATTAGTGGGTTTCCAGACTGTGAAGGTCTATTGAGTTCATATGTCTTAGTAGCGTTATTTTACATTTTATCTAAATTTCCATCTACTGATCTAAAAGTCATTGATTACCTATCAGCTTCTTAGATGAAAATGGAATGAAAATTTCTCCAAAAATATTTTCAAATGACATCAAATCACATGTATTCTCATGAAAGCTGCACAAGAAAATCCCAGAGGAAATGCAAGAAAGGCAGACTTAGCAAGAGCCAGTTTCTCAGAATGATGTATTGTATGGAAAGCAGAGGGAACAGCAATCCATAGGCACACAGAGAGCAGTTGGCAGAAAGAACAAATATCAGATAAATGGATACTTTTAAAAAGGCCACTTGCATATATGTGACAGTTGTATAGCTTGGTCCTTTTGTGGGATTCCTGAGAGTGGGAACAAGGGTTGTTTCTGACTCTTTAACTGGCTTTTGGGACCCTGCTCATACTGGGTTGCCTTGCCCAGCCTTAATATGTGGGGAGGTGCTTAGTCTTTTCAGCTTGATATGCCGTGTTTTGTTGATACTCATGGGACACCTGATCTTTCCAAAACAGAGGTGGAGTAGTGTATTGAATGGGACCAGAAGGGGCTTTGCAGGGAGGGAACTGGGATTAGAGGAGAGAGGGGAAACTGCAGCTGGAATGTAGGATTAATGAATGAATGAATAAATAAATAAATGATTTTATTTAAAGAAGAAAGGCCACCCAAAACATACGACGCTTCTTCTATGGAGTACCACGTTCTTAGCAGTTCCCAGCCCTGGTTTAAGTCCACTGGTGCCTGTTTGTAAACAGACACATTCCTTACTGTCTCCAGGAAGTAGGACTAGTGCTGGTAGCTGTGTGACATGCTCATTGGCAGATTAGTGACTTAAAAGATAGCTTCAGACATGCAGGAAATGAGTAGGTGTGTTACTAGATGACTGAAGGGTGGAAGCATGGCATGATGTGATTAGACAGGCAGCAGTCAGTGCAGACAGGCACCCTGAGGAGGCTTCTATAATCCCATGGAATCTGAATCAGACTTTTCGTTTTCATGCATTTATGATGCCTAGAATTTTGCTTGATGTCTGTGCTCTTGTCAGTTTCCGAGGTCGGTTGACATTATTGCGCACCCTAGGCTCTGCCCTTTCCCTGGATCCACCCATGTCTCCACCAAGAAAGCATCTTAGCCCTGAGGAATCCCTGCTGCAATCTTGTGGATCCTGAGAATGTAGTCAGATAGAGTAAGCTGGTCTTATCTGCTGATATAATAAGTTCCACCAGGGAACAGCACAATTGGAGGGTGTGGATGATGCTAATCACATATATAACTATGAAAATACAAATACCACCTTACGGTAGGGTAGAGGCTAGTATGCCTTGATCAACACAGAGAAACATTTCAAAGACAAGCAGAACCATTCAGAGAACAGAGGTGTCCTTGACCCTGACTGTGAGGATGTGTCCTTCAGCTGGACATATCCTGTGTCATATATGGGCATCAAGCACCTTGTGCAGGGATTCTGTAGAGATTATGGGAATGCATGAAGACATGCACCCCATCTCACTGAATGGGAAGAACTGATCCCTTTCTATACCAATAAATTTCAGAGGAAAACAATATATCATATGTTCCTATATTCCCAAAAAGCTTCCATTCATTAATAGCCTCCATTTGAGAACTAAACATTGTATTTAATGTTTACATTAAAACAATCTGGAGCAAGTTGCTTACTTATTTTAGATTTTTTTCAACAGTCATTACTAGTATCCTTTGAAATGCATGTTTGGGTAGTAAATTTCTCAAAGACAAACAGTAGGTTAAACTTAGAGGAAAAACAGAAATTATCCATCCCTGACTCTTTCAAGGGGCTATAACTAACTATCCCTTGAGGTAAGGCTGTGAATGATCACTGGAAGAACAAAATGTCAGCCCCTTTTTGTCTCAGGGACTGGTGGAAATCCACCCCATTCCTCTGCCTCATTGTCCACCGCTTATGCCAGCCTACCATGCCATGACTGTCACCAGGGCTATAAAATATATAAAATCCCCAAACTGCAAATTCAGAATGGTTAGCAGGAGAACTAAGAAGCTATAGAGTAAACATATGTTGATATATTCAGAATTTAATCCATGCCATTGATAAGATATTGGAAAAATAGCTTGAATACAGGAATAGAAGATTTTATTTCACCTATTATGTTGAGTAATTCTGCACTTCAAAAAACTGTATTTAAATAAGAATGATAGAGGGGTATATAGTTAATAAATAGACAGGGTGTGATAATATATTCCTAAAGGTAGTTGTTAGTATGCTGGCTATATTTTAGATTGCTTGGTATTGTTATAACAAAATATCCAGAACTCTGATATGTTCTTTATAGAAAGGCCTATGTTGTTCAAGATCCTGGTAATAGGAAAGACTGATAGCTTTGGTGTGGCTTTCTGGCTATATTACATCATGGAGGAGAGAAAATGGCCAAGCACTTAGTAACCATGCTTTAATTCAAATTGTGATAAAAAAAATTTTTTTTATAAAAATATAAATATTTTTATAAAAATATTTCTAGATAAAATGTATCTAGAAATGGGGGAAAACAGTGAATCCATTGGTCGTTCAGAACAAATTCTATGAAATAGTCAGATAAGCAAATATCTCATGGGAGGCGCTGCCTTTACAAATGCTTAAGAGACAAAGCTCATAGCAATGGGTATGAAATATACCCTGGAGATATATATATATATAATATATATATTTGATATTATGATATAGAACTGAGGCTATGTTCCATCTGTCATGCTTATGAGTTTTCAGGGTACCTAAGCTCTTGTTGAGAAAGCCTCAATTTTATTGGCAGTGGTGTCAACTAGGATGTCAATTTAATAGCCATGAAGTTCACCTCTGAAGGTAGGTAAGAACACCTTGATACACCTTCTAAGAGGTTTCATCTTCTCGTTTCCAAGAAACATCAAGGTGTTCTTAGCTACCTTCAGAGGTGAACTTCATGGCCATTAAATTGATAGAAGATGAAAGTAGAACCACAGATAAAGTGTATTTATTGAGTGCATTTGAGAGTTTGGACCGTGAATGACCATTCTTCATGTGTCACTTTGAAATACTCACATAATCAACATGAAGACTTTTTTCATTTTAATGTATGCATACTACATATTTTGCTTTGAGACAATACATTATAAAAATAAAATGAAATCATTTTATAATTTGGTTACTAAAATCAAAATGAAAATACAGGATTTTGGTTACTCTGATGCATAAAACAATATGCAAAGTCTGAGTCTTATCCACAGTTAGTGACTACTCACAGCAAAACATCAAATTCATTTGAAAACTGGAAGGGTGCTGTCACAATCCTTCATTAGTTTGGTATGCTTTGCTAATTAACACTTTCTTCCTAAACAGAACCTTACATTTTGGTTGTTTTGTAGTAAGGAAAAAAAAATCAAGCAATCAAAATGGGAAGTTTCTTAGGAAGTTGAGCCACATGGAAATTGGAGTCATTTTGCAAGAAATTGTTTTGTCCTAAAGTCAATGCTGCTGCCAGGGGAAGCTCCTTTGCCCTTTGGGTCAAGCTCTCCAGAGCCTTGAAATGCTCCTTTGTAAACTTGGGTCTTCTGCAGAAGACAGAGATGGGTTTTAACTGTTGTGCCTATACTGAGGCCATTGTGGGTTGCTGAGTATGAATGAGGGAACCTTAGCAGCAGGTCTGACTTTTAGCACAATCTGCTTAAAGAATAATGGTAAGTGGAAAAAGAGCCAAAATTAAGGTTGAGAGTGAAACGGTCCTGCAAAGTTGCCATTGCAGAAAGAAGCAACAACCCCAACGTTTCCTTCTGCACCAAATGATGGCGTAGGGACTAGTGTAAAAAGTGTGTGGATTGCACATACCTGCCCTATTGGTGTATTTACCTGCAACCCTCACACGGGGTGCTTGCTTCCTCATTCATGGCCTCATTTAGATGAGGCAGAAATGGAAGATGAAAAGGAGTTTGTTTGTTTGTTTGTTTTTCTTTCTTCCATTTGTAGCATAGAGAATATCCTAGGAGTGTTCTTGTACTGATCGCCTACACGACGATTTATCATAGCTCTAACCCAAGTAACATTCTCAATGAAAAAGTTTTCTAGAGACCCTTGCTGTATATAGCAACTGTAATAGGCTGCGTCGATGCGGAGAGAAAGACTATAGTAGGGAAGAAGAGAAGAACTTAAGCCAAGAAATAGTGTAAAAATAACAGTGTAGGAATTTCCCCTCCTTGGGCATTTGAGTGATCATTAAATTGTATTTATATTGTTACAGCTCCTGAGCATAGTAAAATACATTGAAGATCTTCCATATACAAGTTAGAGGTTATAGTCAGACAACAGAATTGTTTTGCATAAGGAATTGAAAACTGAGGAAGACAAGCTTATGTAGTATTCCAACTTCTTGAAGAAATCACAGAGCAGCTGTGACAATAGGCCTATGCAGTCCAGCTGCCTGTAACAGGTCTCTGATATTGCTCTGTTTCTGACACAGTTGCCCAAGGACAACAGACATTTTCCGGAAGTCTGAAGTGTGTTAGAAACATGCAACATAAAATGTAAGAGTTTGCATAAGCAGTCACAGTACTCAGAAATGCATTGCGTGTTCCCTCCAAAGGGACCTCTCTTACTCTGGGGCATGTCTGCAGCACTGTCATAGAGGAGGGCTTTGGTGTACTTTAGATACCCAAAGGACAGAGGGGATACTAGCTGGCCATGCTAAAGTGATTGTACAATTCTCTGCAGGGACCTGAAGTCTCTGGTCGCAGTGACCCTCTCTTAGCATCTCTGGATACTAAGAGCTGACTGGAGCTCACAGTAGGAGCAGGAATAACTAAAAGAGGGAACTGGCCTTTATATCTTGGAACCAATAATCAATCAGTTTTGGAAACTGTGGCTATTCTCTACAAATAACTGTTTTGTTTTGGTTTTAAGTAGCTAATATACATCTTGCTTTTTATGTTTCCTAGGAATCTGAGAAAAAGGGATTAATTGAGAGAATCTATATGGTACAGGATATTGTTTCCACTGTCCAGAACATCTTGGAGGAAGTTGCTTCTTTCGGAGAAAGGATTAAGAAGTAAGTTCTGCACATGCACGGTGGTGTATAAACTAGATCTGTCACCCACAGGACAGTGCAGGAGGCAGGGCATGGGATACTGTAAGCGATAAGGAAAGTAATGACATCACACAAGCTGGTGTGACTTTGTCTGCCTTTTCCTTTGGGCTTGGCAGCTTCTCAGACACAGGGTACTTCAGAACTGGGGTGAAGAAATGGCTCAGTTACACTGTTGTCTGAGCACGACTATTTTTCCCTGTTATTGAAAATAATCCTTTCTCACATATTGTATCCTGTTTGCAGCTTCCCCTTCCTCTGCTCCTCCCACTTTTTCCCCATCTCTGCTCCCACCTGGATGCATGCCCTTTCTTTCTCTCCTTTGGAAAGAACAGGCTTCTGAGAGATTAAAAACCACAAACAACAAACTAAAATAGAATAAGATAAAACAGAAGCTATCACATTGAACCAACAGGAAAGAATGAAGCAACAGGAGGAAAAAGATCCCAAGAGAAGACACAAGAATTAGAGAGCCCCTCATTTGCACACTCAGGAATCCCAAGAAAGCATTAAGCAGAAAGCCATCATATCTATGCAGAGGACCTGGTGCAGATCCATGCAGTTCCTGCGTGTGCTGCCTCTGTCTCTGTGAGCACAACTATTAACAATGCCCCTTTCAGCTTATTCAGAAATGAGAGGGGAGCAAGTACCCTCTGAAGGGTTTTTAAATATGAATCCTAGAATCCAGTAAACAACTAGATTAAATTTTCTTACTTCTCCAAAAATGGTACACAGCTAGTAGTATCATAGGTGGAGTGACATGAAATTACTTCACCGCCTCCATGGATATCTCGGGGTCAGGTTGAGGACTTTCTTTAACGTGCTGGAGAGAACATCATTCACCCTAGTAGGCCAAGTGTACTATAACAAGACACAGTTACTTGTTTACTATTGTTATGTAAATGAAAGGGTACAATGTGTGCCCCATAAAATTGTCTTTATCAAAGCAAGCAAAAACAAACAAAAGCAAAAAACAAGCCAGAAGAAAGAGAGAGAGAGAGAGGATGCATTGCCTCAGATCCAGCCTTTAATGTAGTATCCTCTACTTTTGAGCCAAAGGGCTTCTCTCTTCTGATGGAGACTCAGTTAAGGATAGGATTCATTTTTTTTTGTTTTATTTTATGCAGTATTAATGTGTATAAGGGTATCTTTATCTGGTATGACATGGGTCTTTACTGTTTTCTTTAGTTTATAAATAGATTTTGTTCTGTCTCTGATCCAGAACTGTAGCATCTATGTTCTGTAAGTCACTGTTTATCCTATTGGTCATTGTCTGTGTAATCCATTCTAATTGCCTAAAGAAGATACTAGTTTTGAAATTGTAGAAGTAAAGAAATTTCAACTAGTGTTGAATACCCTGTGAAAGTTTCTGCATGAAAATTCAGGTAAATCCCAAGTGATGGCTAACATCAGAGAGTATACCTAATAAATGTCTTCTCTGAATACTGTTTGTTTGAGTTAGAAGTTCAAAGTCATTGCCAGGGAATAACATTTTACTATCAGCGCAGTAGTTTTTGCTGTTCTTGTTGCTTTGTTGACACATCCTTTCTCTGTAGCACTGGTGGAATTGAAGCTTACTATGTAACCCAGGCTAGCCAGATGTGACTATGCAGTCCAAGTGAGCCTGTTACTCACAGCAGCTCTCCTGCCTCAGTCTACAGAGTACTGAAATTGGAAGCATAAACTGAATGCATGTTTGGGTAAAACTAAGTCCAAAGCAATGTTCAGGGGCTGGAGAGAGGGCTCAGTGGTTTTTGCAGCTCTTCTAGAGGAGACAGGTTCAATTCCCAGAACCCACAGTAGGTAGGTAACAACTGCCTTTAATTCCAGCTCTGGGGATTCTGACATGTCTGGCCACCTGCACTCCCTTGTACATACCTACAACACACATACAAACACACACACGCACATAATTAAGAATAGTGAAATTTGAAAAACAAATCCTTTCAAAAAGACAGGGTTTTATTAAGTTTATGCAGTGTATTTGTCATTCCTAATATCTTAAGAGAAAGGGATTAGCATGTGAGGATTTGCACTGACGCATGTTGACATCTTAGCTGATCTGTTTCCCTAGGTTTCACATGATTAACACATCATGCCTTAGCTTAGCTCCGCAAATGTTTAAGCAAAGCATATGGAATAGTACCATACAATGCGGAGAGTGGATAATTAGCTTATTTTGCTGAGAATGACAGGGTGCACACAGTGGCTGTACAGATAACAGTAGCATCAGCTGGTGGCATGCTGGCCGACCACTGTGCACAGCCATTTATACAGTGCATGTTCTGTAGACTTGCCCAGGGCTGAATGGAGTAGCTCTTAGCAGAGCATCGTAAGCATTGCTAGTACAGCCTGAAGGGAGCTATTCAATTTGTAATCCAGGATCATGCTTAATAAACCCCAGAGCTCAGATTTGAACCCACGTCTGTTACTGTTATACAGTAATATCACTTTCCAAGGATTGCTTTTTTTCCGTAAGGGAGAAAATTAGTAGTAGCCAAATATAATTGTATATCTTTATTAGATAAAAGTGAGGCTTGCTACTAGGGGGAGGCTTGATGAGCTCAGGAGATGGCTTAGAATGTGCTAGAAGGCAAGACTGAAGAAGTTCTAAGCCATCTCATGGAATGGGAGAAGACAGTTCAGCAAATGGTGGGTGGTGGCCGCAGCAAATGGGCACCCTGGGCATAGATCCAGATCCAAACACTGTGGAACAGTGGTCCTCAACCTTCCTAATGCGGCAACCCTTTAATGCAGTTCCACATGCCGAGATGACCCCAACTATAAAATTATTTTCATCACTACTTTACAACTGAAGTTTTGCTACCATTGTGAACCATGATGTAAATACCTCTGTTTGCTGATGGTCTTTGGGGGGGGGGGCGTCACAACTACAGGTTGAGAACCACTGTTGTAGAAAATACAGGAAGAGGTAGGGGATACAAGGGTACAAGGGCTAGGAAGAAAAGTGGTGATGCTTGGAGATGAGGCACATCACAAAAGGCCTTGAGTAGACAGGAAAGAAAGGTCATTGAAAACAAGAAAAAAGAGCGAAGAATATACTGGGAGGCAGGAGAAGAAGAGGATGTGGAGTGGGGGCGCGGCCGGGGAAGGAAGATGGTGTTGGGTACAACTGTCTCATTCTTAGACATCTCTAGAACACAAGTGTTGCTGTTGTGCTGCTGACAATGTGAAAGGAAGTGCATCTGATGGGAGAAGAGAGCGGAGTGATTTAAGCAGGCTCCCATCTCTACAGTGCTTTTGAGGGCCAGCTGTGCCGGGCACAGCTGTGGTGGCCATGCCCGGAACGTGTTTACAGGCAATGAACAGAGCACTCTTGTGCCCAGCTGCAACACAGGAAGGCTCATCGGCTCAACTCCTATTAATTCTTTGCCTATTCATTATTACAGTGACCTTAAAGTCCCTGCTGGGCATTCAAGTGGGATGTCGGGTGTCACACTCTTGGAATTCTATTGTAGTTCTGTGCTTACAAACTCGGGAAACTTCTACCCAGCTTGTGGCAACAAGGAGCATTTTACATGAAACTCTTAGAGCAAGGCTTCCACGCTACTGTCCGGAAGATTGTCACCAGCACTGTATACATGTGGAGAAGCAGTATTTATCCTTCATGCTTTATGGTCTCTGATTACGTTTTCTAATATATGCCAACTTTAAATGTGTGTGCATAGCACACTGAAACTCATGGTCAGTACTACACTCTCTTAGAGAACAGGCCACAGTTTGAAGAGCTGAGAATACCAAATGTTCCTTTTTGGACATGGGTTCCAATCCCATGTCCTTGAGCATCTAAGCAAAGCTTCAAAGAGTTGATAAGATTAAGGGAGCCTAATAAAATGGGGACTCATTTCTGTGGAGGGTGTGGAGCAGTGGTTTTCAACCTTCCTAATGCTGCGACCCTTTAATACAGTTCCTCATGTTGTGGTGACCCCCCAGCCATAAAATTATTTTCATTGCTACTTCATACTACAATTTTGCTACTATTATGAATCATAATGTAAATATCTATGTTGTCTGGTGGTCTTAGGCAACCCCTGTGAAACGACCATTCAATTACCAAAGGGTTGCAATGCACAGGTTCTCAACCCACTGTTCTAGAGTGTAGATGGCACCCCTATATAAAGTAGGACTGTCCTAACTAGGAGGTGTTATTGAAAAAGCAGGTTGCATGCAGTTAGAAGCACAGAGAATTCAGCAGAACGGCAGTTGCACAGTTTGTGTTTACCCTGAGAAAAGCGTGCTTGCTAAAGGAACAGAAACTAAGGGGCAAATGCCTAGAAGAACACTGGTAAGCTAGCATGAGAACAGTGCCCAAGCTAAGTGAGGCCATCTTGTTAGACAGGCCATAAGAGAAAAATCTACAGGAACATGTGGCCAGTAGTCTTGTTTCTGAGAGCAGAGGGAGGTGTCTGAGGGCTTCATTTGTCCCAGCCTGAGAAAAAAAAGGAACCATTGAATTTGCCCTGAATTCACTCCAACACAGCATGGGTGGGAACACAGGACAGATCTGCACCCACCTTACTGGCTAGTGTCCTAATCACTTTTGCTAAGTGACTTGAAATTTGCAGACTATGTTAAGAAGGTTAGCTCCCCCTGACCCCGCTGCCACCATGACAAGAATTTGGAAACTCGGGAAAAGTATTCAGGTCTATGAAAATGTTTTGATTTCAAGATGGGAAAGCTGTGTCGACCAAGGTTATTCAACCTGGGGTGTGCTGTGGGAGACTCCCACCCGAACTCTGGCCTTTGACATACAAACAAATGCATACTTTCCATGGGCACACACAAATGTTAGGATCACACAAATTGGTGGTTTCCTCCATCTTTCCTGACCATCTTCATCTCCATCTTAGAGTTTTGACACTTAAGTGTGGGAGAGAATGATTCCCAAGTTCTTGATTTGTTGGTTATACTTTATTAATTGCATTTTTAGGATAAAATTTTATTTTTCTACCAGTTTCTTCCTGGCATTTAGAAATCAAATACATTTTTCCTCCACTGACTTCATTTCTAACAACCTTGGTAAGTTTCTTTACTGCGGTTCTTGTTTGAGAGGGGGTTTGGATTTTCTATTAGATCTGCCTATCCTATAAGAAACCTTGTCATCCTCTCAGGACAGTCTCTGTGTCTTTTGGTTTGGTTTGGCGCCCCGTTCATGGTTACCACACTGATGAGAATGCCTTTGGTGGAAATTGCTTTGTCCATCTCAGATTGAAAGTTTCTAACAGCGCCCCCTGAGGGAGGACTTATGCTATAAATTTTTGTAAAGATCAAGAAGCATTCCTGTGGTGCCTCCTTGTCTCTCAGTTTCATTGTGCTCCTGAGTTGAGTTTGTCAAACATTTTTTTCTGCAGAGTCATGGGGATGATTCGTGAACCCGCTCATTTCTTTTTGCTAATGTAATGAAGTATTGTGGTTGATTTTTTTTTAGATGTACCGCCCAGCTAACCACCCTGTGCTATGTGATACAGTGTATCACTTTTGGCCTCTTTATTGCTGGATTTTATGAGATATACACATGCCTAGGATTTTCCAGCTGTGATTAATACCGTGACTAGTTAGTTTCCTGTTCTTCAACATTCCTCATGAACAGGAAGCTCCAGTTGTGTTTAGCCTTCGCTGTTCTCTGGAAGTTTTTGATGGAGGTGGAGAACTGTCATTTCCCTTCATATCTGAGAGACTTTATTATTGAGGCATCTGAGAGGACAGATTTTTTCCCTAAGGTTTTTAATTAAATATTCATCTCCTGCTCTCCATATATATATGCATATATGCAAATGAATATATATCAGAATATATAGTCATATATATCAGGATATATATAGTCATATATATTGGTCAGGATAGATATAGTCATATATATCAGGATAGATACAGCCATATATATATATATATATATATCAGGATAGATATAGTAATATATGAGTATATATATAGTCATGTATATATAGTCATATATATAGTCATCTTATCATCTTATTTTTTCTATAATTTATGTTTCTATAACTTATATTTCTATAAATTGTAACTAGTAGAGGTTAGTTTATTTCATTTTAATATTCTACTAGTTTCTATATTTTCTATGTGTTCATAAATGTGTGTGGTGTGTACATATGTGTAGGGCAATGGTCATATGCAGAGGACAGAGCAGAATTTCCAGCATCTTACTCTATGGTTCAATGCTCATTGCCTTGAACAGGGTCTGCCATTAAACAGAAGCTTGTTATTTCTGCTGGGCTTGTCAGTCAGCAAGCTCTGGGGCTCTGTCTGTCTTCCCTCTACTCTGGGGTTACAGGCCCATGTACATGCCTGGCTTTTTACACAGGTACCAGGGATTTGAACTCAGGTCTCTGTGGCCCAGGGAACACTTTTACTTACTGAGCCATTTTATTCCTGCATGGTCTATTTTTTATATGTTTGAAGGTCTGCCCAGCACCTTCCACTATAGTTGATAGTTGTTTTTCCTTCTTTCCTTCCTTGACAAATATCTTTTTATTAGTCTCTAGAAGGACACTTGTTTGCCTTTGTAAGTCTCTCCTTCCCATTTCTCTTTCATTGTCTACTTTTCCTCTTTGCTCTCTGTGATTTTCATTTATGGTTATTTCTCTACCACCTGCCAATCATGTTACTCACTGCCCATCTTTCTTATTAGTGTAAAGATGGAATCTTCCACACTTTCCGGTAACCACAGCTTTCATTCCCTGGCAGACATCTTAGATTGTAACAATAATAATTTTCTTTTAGCTAATGCCATTTTCTGTCTTTTATCTTGATTCTTCCTTGGCCAAGAAGTGGGTTGTTTAATTCAGGTTACTATGGACATTTTCTATACATCTTTTTGTTTCTATATTATCATTTCATACTTTTATGTTCAGAAAATATTGACCCAACAATACTTACTTCTATAATCTTTTCATGGAAGTTTAGTGAGGAGGTTGGGTGTATTATATCACTATACTTCCTAAGTTCAAATTGATATGGTCATGTCTTGTATGTACTCTGTTTTTTGATGGATTTGTTCTAATAGTTTCTTAGAGATCTGTCAAAACAATCTACTAAGATTAGAAACTACTGTTCTTAAATTTTGCTGCTTTTGGCTTTCTTTATCCTTGATGCTCTGTTCTTTGTTTTTATACATTGAAACTGCTATTTTATGAATTATCTTGTTAATAATAAGATGTGACCTCTTCATTACTAATACAATTTTACTATCTTGGTTACTTACATGGTTATAGCTATGCCAGCTTTCCTTTGTTAGTTCATTTATCTTCTTCCACCTGGTAAGTCAGGTGCCCTTTGGTATCAGCTGTGAACTGCCATTCCTTGGATCACTGTGTTTAGGTAATCAGATGTCTGGACTGGTTGTACTTACCGCTGGAATTTTGCCATGGGTCACCTTGGGCAAATATCAACTTGAGAATCTTGGGTTTTTCTGGTTTTTTTTCAGTGGTTCTCAAATCTTTTCAACTTGCACAGGTAAGCTAACCTCAGATGGCAGTCCTGTCTTCCTGGACCCCAGGTCCTGACAATATCTATTTAATCCTTCCTTTCCATTCACATGGCTTTTCTTTCAGTTCTTTGGCCTTCCTCCTTTTATTCATTCTGTTTCTCACCTAACACTTCTGTATGTGTTTATACCATGATTTCCTATTAAATTCTTGATTTTGGGAGGTCCTAGCTTTTTGTTTTTCTTTCTGTTCCTCACTCAGGCAACAAAAACAAGCTAAAACCTCATGGTGTTTGGTTAAAAAAATAGCAGAATATTTACTTTGGAATTGAGATAACTCCTAGCATTCTTGTATTAATTTTATTTTTGGTCATTATATTATTTTCTTAATTCCATGTTAACTGAATGGTGGCCTAGTTTGTTTCCAATTTTTTTCAGATCATCTGTGTAGTAGTTTACTCTTTTAAGAACTTGTAATATTATTGCTAGAAAGGGAATTATGATTTATATCTCTCCCTAAAAAATGAATGCATGTGCTTTAAAACGTTTTATTATCTACAGACTGCTAGCAGATATAATTAGATTTCTTCTCATATTTATGTCATGTTTGCATGCTAGCAAAACAATGCAGTAGCCAAATGTATTTAATAATTACTACCCCACATAGTGTTTTATACTCTTTGGCTATTCTGAGTGTCACTATAAAGCAAATGAAATGTGTCAGTTTTGCATCTATAAAATGGGAGTGAAGCAGAGCTAAGTTGGGAATATTACTTGTGGTTTTACTTTTGGCTAAAGAATGTTAGAACATAAAACAGTTTTCAATTGTCCTACTAATACATACCTGCAAAGTTCAAAGGGTCATATGTTCATCCCTAACTGTAGATGTCTATGTAAGGTGGTCTGCTCCTTTTGTTTCCATTCTTAAAAAGTATTCAAAATTACAGTTTGATATTCACTTTTACTT
>PVIU01031934.1:0-14172 GCA_004026605.1 Ondatra zibethicus
CCTCCTGGGTTTTACCCCACTCATCCTGAGATGGCTTCTGCACATCCTGAAAGAGTGCACGGCCTCCGCGATCGTTCTGCAACTTGAGGAGGCGCTCGGCGCCCCCGCGCTTCTTCTCGGCCAGTTCGCGGAAGAAGTGGCCTACGCCCTCCAGAGCCACGTCATCCCGGTCAAAATAGTAGCCCAGAGAGAGGTAGGTATAGGAGGCCCGCAGGTGCAGGTTGACCAGGCGGTTCACGGCAGCCTCCACTTCGGTGGAATAATTCTGACGAACCTGGGAAGTCATGTCTGAGCGCAGTCCGGAGCTACCCGCAGAGACGGTGGGGCTGGTCCTGAGGGCCGAAGGCGGCGAGAAGATGGTCCCAGAGGCTGCGACTGGAGAGGATGAGGAGCGGCGGAAGCTAACAAAAGGAGGACCCGGGTCTGTTCCATCCAAACACTGTTGAAGCAAGACACAGATCCACGGGATCTCCGAGGGCTGCTCCCCTTTTTTCTTTCATTAAACATACCTGTTCCTATTGAGCTGGTTTGGTTATTGAGTTGTGCCTACTTAACATTTCATCTGGCGCCCCAACGTGGCTTTTAGGGCCACATAGACCGTTCCAGCCCTCTCCCACACTCCTGCCCAGCCCCCTCCCATCGCCGCCGCTGCCGCCGGGCACAGGCTGGTGCTGATCTGATCTTTAAAGGCTCTAGGATCCTTTTGTACTCCGTGTTGGCATTCTCATAAGCTAAAGATTTAATTATTATACGTCTAGCTTTTGGGTCAGTTATCCCTATTTGTACAGCCCTAGTTAGTCTGTGTAAAAAGTCACTAAAGGGTTCTCTCTGACCCTGTTTTACCCTAAGATATGATTCCAGTCTCTGCCCTGGTTCCTGAACTCTGTCCCAAGCCTTTAAAGCTGCTGTGGTACATACGGACCCAGAAACAGCAAGGAGTGGAGGACACACATTATGCCACCATTTGAAACTTGTGCCGTCTTTAATGGTGAACTGCTCCAGCAGCGGAGGCCATTGTGACCTTGAAAGTGTTAAAGCACAGGGAGTTAGGACTTGTCTTTGAGAACTCACCAGATACAGCGAGAAGAACCAGAGCTGCAGCCTATTCAGCACCTGGGAGGCCCAGTAGTAAGGAGGACATTCTGAGGGTTCGCTTGCCTGTGAGGCTGAAAGGAAGGAACCCTGTAAAGAACTGTGAGATTGTTCAGCATGCCCCTCTCCATTAGACCCAAGAGAACTGAGCTGTATGGTCAACCTCTTGGCAATTTGTATAGTCTGGTCATTCTCTTCTCCCCGCTTTCTGGGTAATGACATTTCTGTCTGTCATTTCTGGGACATCTGCTTGCATTCAGCTAGAATGTGAGTGTCACTGCAGTTCAAGCTGCAGGTGGGGTTCATCTTGGTTCTTCACTTTGACTCATTACCAGCTACTGCTTTAGAAACCTTAGACTGTAAAAAGCATGCAATCTGGCAGGTGCTCTTACATGTATTGTGTAATTTACTCTCCTTTATATATGTGTGTGTGTATGTATGAACAAGATATGTTCATATATATATATGCGTGTCCTAAAATGTTCATGTGCAGACTCACAGATTTTTTAGTATAGAGTCATGAGGTTTTAGGTAGCCTCAGAAGGTACTTTTAGTGGTAGGTGTCACATGTGTGAGGCCCAGGGAACTAAATACGAGACTTTACTATTCGAAGATTTTATTAATAGAGAGTCCAAGTCTATGGCCTGCCTGTCCAACTGTGAGAACCTCTGTCTCACTGTTGCATCACTGGAAGACACACTTCATATCCCAAATGACAGTGTGTATATCTTACGGGCACATTCTATGGTCAGTGACGCCTTGGAATTGGTAAATTAAGTCAGATTTTTAAAACCAGGACTAGCTGGGCAGTGGTGGCACACCCCTTTAATCCTAGCACTCAGGAAGCAGAGGCAGGTGGATCTGTGCATTTGAGGCCAGCCTGGTCGACAGACAGAGTTTCAGCAAAGCCAGGGCTACGCAAAGAAACCTTGTCTTGAAAACCAAAAAGAAAGAAAGAAAAAACCCAGGACAAAGAATATGGTGATATAGACGGTTTACAGGACTTCCAGGCTTTTCAGTTCCGAAGACCTACTATCCAACAAGATAATTGACAGGGAGCAATTTACATATCTTTCCTTGTCAGTCTGGATGATCTTACAGTTTGGACACTGATTCAAGTTCTTTTCCAGCTGAATAAAATTTGATAAGCTAAGTAAATTTGACATCTGTTTAAATATTAGGATTAGCTCTTAGGGGTATCCACCATTTCTTAAACCCCAAGAGTTTTATTACATTTAGTTATTTGAGACCCATCTGTAGGCTCGTTTCTAGTTTGACATGTTACTGTAATAGCCAAATGTATTTTTGAAATTATGAGCATCCTGTAGTTTATAATAAATCTAGTGTATTTCATTTTCTTCTACGTAAGTACAAATTAAGTTTTTCTTAGGTGCAAATTTGAATTTAATGGCTCTTCTTACTTCCTGAGATGAGGGAGAAATTGGCCAACTCAGTGTCTGAGTATCTTAGGCATAAGATTTTCTCTTACTACTTTTTCTACTTAACAGAAGTGATTGATTTGGGTACCTGATACCAGAGAAAACCCTAAAGGAGCTTGTCTTCTGCTTCCAGAGCTCCACGGCATAGTGCTCTGAGCTCTGAGCTGTTGGTAGAGTGAGTGTTGTTTCAGGGTCTTTGTCAATCTTGCTTTATGGTGACTCCCAGCTGCTGGTGGTGCCATTTCAAAGGGTTTAGTGTCACATGCTTCTTAGAGCCTCTTCTCCCTTTCTAGTTAAGGCACATATCTGGAGGTGCTGGATCAAAGGTAGCACAGCTAGCCTTGTCTGTGACTGGATGGTCTTGTGAATGACAGACACGTGGCATGAAATTGGTTTGACTTGTGCCTCTTTTCCACAGAGCATCACCCATAATCATGCTGCACTTTGTGGAAGGCTTACCTCGGAAGGATTTGCAGCACTATGCGTTTCATTTTGAAGGCAGTCTTTACCAAGTCACCTCTATAATACAGTACCAAGCGAATAACCATTTTATAACATGGATTTTAGATGCTGATGGTAAGTGTTGAAAGGTTTTATGTTACTGAGCATGGGAAATAGAGCCTCATGGGTTTTGTTTTGTTATAAAGATAGACTTCACCTGAATTTCTTTTTTTCTGTGTTCTTTATTAAAATTTCTCTGCCCTTCCTCTTCCTCTTAAAAATGTGGTGTTTTGAAGTATCCTTTGTAACTCTGTGTCGTGTATCTATAGGCTTACCTATATCACTATGACCATTACTCACTTTACTTCCCAACCTGGTCTTTTTCTAAGTTACCCATCAGCGAAACTCTCACACCCCTGGTATATGGATCCATTTTTGAGGGTTTGTGTGTGTGTGTGTGTGTGTGTGTGTGTGTGTGTGATTTTTTTTTTTTGTATTAGCTACTTTTCTTTCCTTACTATCTACCTCCTGTGCCAGATAAATGGAACATTTCTTAATTCAGCAAACCTGTAATAGTACACTGTTACCCAAAAGCTCATGATCCAAACTTGGTTCATTCAGTCTGTGTGCATTGGTAAGTATGTGGCTGTGCCAACATGTATCCACCATTGTAGCATCATACAGTTTCTAAGATATTAAATGGTTCAATTAGACACACGGCAGCCTTTTCAGGTGCACTGCTTTTGCTTAGTAATGTGAATGTAGTGTTCTTCCAAGGTTTTTCAGTGCTTAACACTGTGTTTCTCAAGTGAGATCCCATTGTATCTAAATGATAAAGCTTAGGTACATTCACCACCTAAGATGTCTTGGGGGCTAGGAAAATGGCTCAGTTGTCAAATCGCTTGCCATGCCACAGGAATGCCCAAGTTTTAGTCCTAAAACCTGCATTCAAAATGCTGGGCATGTTGGTGCACACTTGCAATCCCACAGCTGGAGAGGCAGATCCCTGCAGCTTGCTGGCAACCAGCCTAGCAACTTAGCAAATGAGAGAGAGACCCTTTCTTCAAAGTAAAGGTGGACAGTGCTTAAGGAATGCCACCGAGGTAGTCTTCTGCTCTATACCCTCCTAAACACATTCAAAACAAAGAACCATCTTGATGGTTTCCATGTTTAGGCAGATGTAATTTTGCAATCCATTTGTATAAATACTAAGGAGTTTGGTTGCTAGATCAAATGGCAATTTTATTTTGTGAGAAACTATCATGCTATCTTCTAAAGAGGCCAAATTTGCAGTCTTATACAAGCAGTGAAGAAAAATTGCTGTTGTCCCCAGCATTGTTAGCATTTGGTGGTGGTATCTCCTTAGATGTGCATCCATGTGTGCCCACACTATACTAATTCTGCAGAACAGTGAGTTTCTTTGTGACAATTTGCTTTAACTGTGTTTCTCCCTACCCATAACCTCACACTCACCTCTCTTTCCTGCTCTGCTGGGCATGGTCCACTTCGCTGGTAGTATTTAAAGCTTGTTTTAATTTTTCTCTTTAAGGGATTTAAAGGGGGAAAAATCTATTGGGCTTTAGACTTCTATTTGTTCTTAGTCCCTAATGAGACACCTTAGAAATTAGCCAGTACATAAGCATCTAAATTAGTCTGAAGCTCAGAGGCAGAAAGGACTTTCTTCTTTCTTAACCTCCCTGTTTCTTGTTTCTCAGTATAGTTCTATCTATCTATCTATTTATTTATTTGTTGGTTTTTCAAGACAGGGTTTTTCTGTGTAACAGCCCTTGCTGTCCTAGAACACTCTATGTGGACCAGGCTGGCCTTAAGCTTACAGGAATCCAACTGCCTCTGCTTCTCAAGTGCTGGGATTAAAGGCATGTGCCATCACATCTGACTCTTCAAAATCAGGACCTTTCAGCTTTAGGGAACATGTGTTTTCTGTGTGTGCTGTTTTGAAAATGTCTCTGAGCATACTGTCATACTGTAAGAGTGCTGCGGGTTGTGACATCTCCACTGCCTCAACCATAATGTCTAAAATGACATCACTACTGTAATCCAAGGGACAGAAAGTGTGTCAGAGTGCACATGATATTTGGCTCAATGCTTTCTCAATTCACTACCTCTGTGGGTTGCTCTGTCACAATTCCCATGTTAATTATTGAAAAGCTATTATTCATCCGGACTTATAGTTGTTAGCTTTTCTCAAATTATCATGTGGCAAAACTAGAATGCAAATAACCATGAATGGCTCCATCTCCCTTTAGCACCTCCTGCCCACACGGTCTTTTATCCATTTTCTTTCCTTTTCAGCCATGGCTTCTGTTTGCTAATTTTTTTATTGTAGCAAAACGGACATAATCTAAAGTTCTCCGCTTCAATATTTTAAGCTTATAAAGTTCACTGGCGTTGGCTTCATTTACAGTCCTGTAAATCCATCACCAGCATCCAGGTCTGCAGCTCTCTCAGACACCAGCTCCCCCCATCCCATCTTCCCTGGCTGCTGTAGCCACTGTTCTCCCTGTGTCTCTGAGTGTGACAACTCTGGGCACCTCATGCTGGTGGAGCCAGAAGATTGCTTTTTTGTGTCTGGCTTATTTCATTTAGCACATTTTCTGGGTTTATCAGTGTTACAATGTGCCAAGTTTCCTTCCTTTTCCAAAGCTGAGTAGTGACCCCATTCATCTGTTTGGGAGCACTGATAGGCCACCTCTTAAAGCCCCTGGTGTCGCTTCTCTGGGTATGTACTCAGAGTGTCTTCCCAAATGACTAGATTCTTCCTGTGCCGTTTATAAGGCTGTGCTTCTTGGTGCTCTTTCTGTGGGCGCAGAGTGATAGAGCAGCCCACCAGCAATTCACAGGGAGCCAGTTTTTCCCATAGCCTTGCCAGCATTCATTATTTCCTTTTTTTTTTTAATAGCTATCTTTCTAAGGTGTTTCTTTTTTCTTCTTTAAGGGATAAACTAGTTGTTTCATTACTCCTGTTCTTTGTCTTAGTCTCCTTCATATGTTCTCTCCCTTACCACACCTCCCACATCCCTGAAATTGTGACTGCAGTGACCAGGCTTCCATATGATGACCCTTGAGCCCATTCCCTGTAGTGCTGCAGTGTTTGCTCTGTAGCCTTTTCAGTCTTTAAATGTGTCCTTTGCTATATACATGGAACAACTTACTCATTTCTGATGTTGGGTATATTAGGCAGTTCTGAAGTTAAAGTGATTCCATTGCGATTTAGTGTGTATTTAATAAAGACTGAACTATCCAGTAGATCTCCCTGCATTTTCAGATTTCTGCATTTCATAGCCTGTAACTTATGCGATCAAATGAAAACAAGCACTGACAGTAGAGCCAAGGAGAAGACTGCCTCACTGTGCTCCTTCTGTGGGTGCGGAGAGCTAGAGCAGCAGGAAGGCCTCACCTGTGCCTTTCTTATTTCCCAGGGACTTGGCTGGAGTGCGATGACTTAAAGGGCCCATGGGCTAAAAGGCATGTGACATGTGAAGTGCCGGCATCAGAGATCCATATTGTTGTTTGGGAAAGAAAGTTGCAGGTACCAGCTGAAGAAGCCACCTGCCTTCCGTGTACAAAGCCGTGTGCGCAGCCTGCGTCAGGTGAGGAGCAACCAGCTTCGCCAGCACTGTATTCTGTGGGTGGGCCTGCCACCTCAGAACCCTCAGTTGCCTACCCCGCACATATGCCAGTCACTCCTCAAACTCTTCCAGAAGTACAAGCTGTAGCTCACGGAGATAGTGTACTTTCAGGAACAGAGGGCTCCGTTGAAACGGCCTCCGTTTTTCAGCTGGACTCCAAAGATGGCCTGTTGGAAGACAAACCTGTGGCAGAAAGTGCAGAGCTTGTCAGAGCACTTGCTTTGCAACCCCAAGACTCACTAATGACTTCCTTATTGTCTAATCCATATGAGGGAAAGGTAGTTGTCCCACCAGGGGTGAGCACAGACCCACAGGCAGGAGACACTGTGGTTCCTAAACCTGCGACTGACGCCCCTGTTCCTGTTCCTGTTCAGGAAGTGAAGTCCATGGTAGCTGAGGACACTCAGATACGGTTGCTGCCACTTACAACTGAGAGGCTAAAACCCGTACAACCTGCTAAATCTCAGGCAAACTTAAGAAAAAGAGAAACCACAGCGTCTTCTAAAATGGTAACAGCCAGGTCACCACAGAATCAGCCTCGGAAAGATGATCAGAAGAAAGCTTTTGTGGGAAGTTGGGTGAAAGGGCTGTTGAGCAGGGGTGGTGCATTTATGCCACCCTGTGTGTTGGCTCAGAACAGAGTGATAACTGACCTGCAACCCTCTGTTAAAGGAGCCAGTAATTTTGATGGCTTTAAGACGAAAAATACAAACCGGAAGGCTAACAGGATGTCCAGGAAGGCTTCTCAGCGTGTGGACGAGCCGTCTCCAGGCAGCAGCTCTCCGCCTTCGGGCAGCCCTGCTGCTCTGCCCCATGCTGGTGGGAAGGAGCAGGAAAGCTCACATGCAGCTCTCCTCAGCCACAATTGCCATGACAATAAAAGTGCCATCTCCCCAGCAGTCCGTGGAGATGCCGCTGAAGATGAGGTTCATAAGCTTCGGCTCAAACTTCTTAAAAAGTTAAAGGCAAAGAAGAAGAAGCTAGCTGCTCTCATGTCTTCCCCGAACCATGGGACATCTGTAAGTGACCAGTCAGATTCTGTGTCCCATTGTGGCTCTCCAAATGACAGTGAGTCCATAGAAGATCTGTTAAGTGAGCTGCAGCATCAAATTGACCTTGCAGACAGCAAATCTGGGTGCACCCCTGCTCCTGGAGGTACCTCATGGAACAGCCAGAGTCATGAGGAGATTTTAGCAGAATTGCTTTCGCCTGCAGCCCTGTCAGAGCCCTCGGCCCTCAGCGTGGAGCCTGAGTTGAGGTACTTGGAGATGGGGGACAGCACACCAGCATCTAGTGAGTTCAGTGTTGTTCCCCAGAACACGTGTCTGAGTCAGGACCATAACTACTGCAGCCCCAAGAAAAACCAGTCTGCAGCCGAGCTATGTTCACTCACAGACAGTACCTGTATGAGAACCTTGAACTTGGGAAGCCCCATGAAGACTGATATTTTTGATGATTTTTTTCCTACTTCAACATTGAATTCTTTAAATGACACACTAGATATACCTCATTTTGATGAATATCTATTTGAGAATTGCTGAGTGTCGTTAACGTTTTAGTTTAACATTGACCACTGCTGCAGGATGATGTGACTTGTGGGTAGTGCTGGCTGAAATGCATGACCTTGTGTTCTAGCCATGGGGAAGGCTGTAAGCTACTGGGGTCTCCCTTTGGTTCTGCTTGTGAAGCATGGGCCCTACTGCAAATTAAAATCCTCAGCCTTTTTTTTTTATATCAGTTTTGTGATTATAGAGTGGCTACATTAAATTCAAGATTTTAAGATTGTTGGGGTCTGGGGAAAGCCTCAGGTCCCTGCTCTGGAGGCATGACACTCTTGGGTCACTTCCCAGAACCACTGTAAAAAGCCAGATGTGGCAGTACACACCTGGAGTCGTAGGTCTGAGGATCCTAGGAGCTTGCTGGGCAGCCAGTTGAGCCAAATTGGTGAGCTCTAGCTATCTCAAGGAATGAGGTGGAGTGGACTGAGGATGACACCTGACATTGACCTCTGACCTCTAAACCATGCACATGTATCCACACAAACGTGTACACACACAGGAATAAAATACCCTTTGAAAACATGGATGTTTGGTTCAGGAAAGTCCTAGTTTACACAAACAGAAGTTGTTGAATGCAGCGTGTGAGTGCCTTGACAGTCGCTTCTGATCAGCCCCAACCTGCTGCGTCTGGTGGGGCCCGAGCCCTTCATTGCCACCCATCTCTGTCCTCACAAAAGATGACAGGAGGCCTATCATTAGAACTTCGCGCGATGTTAAGTATGATGGGTTACGGGAAATAGTCTGTGACGATGTGCTTAAGGTTTATGTCGTCATAAATGCTGTCTGTCATCCCAGTGCAGTTTCTGCACCTCCTGGGCACCCGCTAATCCTGCTGCTTTGCAGAGAGCAGAAGTGCTTACAAGTCCATTCTGTTGTATGTAAAGTGTTGGTTCACTTAAAACCCATGAGTGAGATAACAGTTTACTTTTAAGCAGAACATGGCTGGTAAATTAGATGGATTGAGTTAGACATATTGGACAAGTTGTTCAAAAGCACCTGTAGTTGGGCAGTGGTGGTGCACGCCTTTAATCCTAACACTTGGGAGGCAGAGGCAGGTGGATCTCTGCGTTCGAGGCCAGTCTGGTCTACAGAGTGAGTTCCAGGACAGCTCAAGATACACAGAGAAACCCTGTCCAAAAAAAAAAAAAAAACAGCTGAGTGGTAGTAGCTCACACCTTTAGGCAGAGGTAGGCAGGTCCTCTGAGTTTGAGGTTCCAGGACAGCTAGGGCTTTTACACAGAGAAACGCTGCCTCGAAAAACTTTTTTTTTTTTTTTTAAAGACATCTCTAGTGATAGTAATTGACATTAGACACCTGTGGGTAACATTGGTGTGCGTGTATCCCCAAAGTTGACTTTTGAGCCTTGCTCTATCACTGTTCACTTTCTTCACTGAGGCAAGGTCTCTCTCTCTCACTGAACTTGCTACTAGCTGGTTCTGACTGTCCTAGCTAGCTAATGTGTGTGTGCACGCGCACGCACGCACACACACAGAGCAGGCAGCCACCATCCTGTCCATCTTTCTGAGATCCGAACTCTGATCTTCATGCTTGCACAGCAAGCACTTTAGCTATTGAGCTATCTCCCCAGGTCTGGAAAAACTTGTTTGCCTTTTGAGATAGCACCTGCCAAAACTTTTGAGATACTCACTGTAGCCAAAACTGACCTGGAACTACTGTTCCTCTCATCCTTCTACATTCTGAGTCAGGGTTACAGACTGGAGCCACCATGCCTGGCTAAGTAACTTTTAAATAACTGTTATATTGTGTCCATAACTATTGCATTAATCAAAATAGTCTCGATGTATGTAGTTTTGCTCCTGTTAATTTGCTACCACACTTATCCTTGGCAAATTTTGCACAGGTCCAAGTTTTTATTTGGGGAGAACTGTATTAGTGTTTTTGTGGTCAAAAGATACACATGTTGAAAGGCATACTGGTCACACCATCAACTTCTAATTCTTGCCATCACTAAGTAGTCTTGGCTGGTTTTGTTTCTATTTCCATGATTACTATGAGGTTAGGCACTTGCTCTGCCTAGTGGCTGAGCAATACAGCTGAATTTCTGTATAGGGTTGCTTGCTCAGCTCTTGCTTGTTCCTCCCTATTCGTAGCTTTCACTGCTAAGTCCTGAGCACTTGTGTGTGAGTGAGCCTGAGCCAAGGTAGTAAAACGAAAGAAGTATATTCAGAGATTGTAGTTGGGATAGTCACTATCTGTCAGCTCATTAAAGAATACTTTATCAGGGCTGGAGAGATAGCTCAGTAGTTAAGAGCATTGCCTGCTCTTCCAAAGGTCCTGAGTTCAATTCCCAGCAACCACATGGTGGCTCACAACCATGTGTAATGAGGACTGGTGCCCTTTTCTGGCCTGCAGGCATACATGTAGACAGAATATTGTATACAAAATAAATAAATATAAAAAAAATACTTTATCAGTGCTCTTAGAGAAAATTCAGGGTTGTGCTCTTTTTAAGCCTTATTTTTTTGTTTGTTTTGCTTTGTTTTTGTTTTTTGAGACAAGGTTTCTCTGTAGCTTTGGAGCTTGTCCTGGAACTAACTCTGTAGACCAGACTGGTCTCGAACTCACAAAGATCCCGCCTGCCTCTTCCTTCCGAGTGCTGGGATTAAAGGCAGGCGCCGCTACCACCTGGCACCTTACTCATTCTTAATATTGATTCTGTGTTAACATTGGACTCAGTGGCCAGTGGTACTGTAACTCAGGCCTTAAAAAACTTCTGGGACACCAATTTTTTTATATAAGGCACATCATACTGGCCAGTGTTGGCAACACTATATGGCACTCAGCACTGTGTTTGGGGCCAAAACACTAATGATGCTATGATAAAAAAGGAAACCCTTGGTTTCAGTGTAAAGCTGAAATGGGCATGGAGCGTGCTGATTTCTGACCCCAGCAGGGAATGTCTGTCTGTAGCCTGTGACCGTGGAAAGCCTTGTAAGTATTGATTTTTAGGGTTGCCCTTCTGGGCTCATGTTTTCCAGCACTTGGTCCTAGCTGATAGCAGCATCAGGGAAGGTTGTGTGACTTCAGCTGGTAGAGCCTTGATGGAGGAAGTGGCTCACTGCGCTGGACCTTGGACTTTCAGAGCCTGGCAGCATTTCTGGCCCACTCTTCTTCCTAACCAGATGCAAAGTGATCACTGCCTCATGCCTCTGTGTCTATGCTTGCCTGCCATTTTGGGCTGTGTACCCTCCCACAGGGGACCAAATCAATATGCCTTTAAGTTGCTGTTTATCAGTTATTTGTGGGTATGTGCACATGGTTACCTGTAACTCCAGCTTCAAGGACCCAGCATTGGTCCTCCCTGGGTACTACACTCACACATATCCAACTCTCTACCTTTAGGAGGTCTGGATGTCCTTGTGCTCACAGATAAGCGCTAGGAAAGCCAGGAACGTTAAACTCATCTCCTCAAAGGGAAATATGTTTGACCTGTTTTCCAACTAGAAGGCTGGGGTAGAGGTGGAGCACTGTCTATAGCCAGCCCACGCCAGTCCCCCAGACCCTCATCGGCATTGTTTGCCTTGAGCCTGCTTCCTTAATTGGCAGATCTATCTTTATGGAAGATGGTCACTTGTACCTGCAGTCCTGTCTTCAGCTTTGTTGTGCACATGGAATTGAGTTCATTATCATTAGGAAATTTTTTCCAAATTGTGTTGTGCTTAAATGAGCCTTAAAAAGTAAACTCCCCAGTGTCAGACCAACACTGGCTACTGAGTAATGTTGGACCGAATCTCCTTGACTCTCCTGGATCAGCCCTCTCCTGGCTGTGGTGTTTGCAGAGACCCCCTCCTCACACCCACCCCAAACAGTGAAAACTGGCGCAATTCCAGTGACGGCAGTGTCATTGAAGGAAGCCAGAAAGCAAGGAATGCAAATCAGTGCTGGCTGATGTAAATCTCCAGAGGAGTCACTCTGAAAGGGTCACTGTTAAAGCCCTTCCGATCCAGTTACTCCATAGTGTAACAAGGACACATTGTGTTAAACCCTCAAGTCAGCTGTTTCTGTCTCAAATCTTTTATGAACAGTTTAAAAAAAAAAGATCAGACTGGCTGCTTATTCTATTCAGATTTTTTTTGTGTTGCCGTAAAAGCCTTCATATTAGTTATTTTCCATACCTAAGTGAAAAACAGGGACACTAAGTCCCCTGGGGAGGGAGATGCCCCTTCGCCATGACCTAGCTTACCTTCCTGCTGAGGGTTCGGAAACTGCAACTCCACTGATAAAAGCCACACTATTTTCCCAGCTATTTCGGAGTGGTAAGGATGACACTGACCTGGGCTTGCGTGGGGTTGGAATGTTTGCAGCCTTGGGTTCATTCTCCTGTCCGTTCTCTCAGCTTACAAAACCACTTTGTAGTCTCATTTACAGAGGTGATTCGTGAAGAACAATCAGCAGAGTAGCTCATATGTATATTTTTTTAATTTTTTAATCTTAGTCATGAGACATTGACATAAATACATCACCTGAGTGGTGTAACAGCCCAACCCAAGGCTTAATCAGTCATAAACGTACTGTGCTTCCCCGACTCCTCTTACATCATTTTCCACCATGTGGTCAAGGATCCAGCTTTCCATATGTGAGACCCCTCTTGGGTGAAGCTGAGGCTGTGTGGGGGCTTGACATGCTTATGGCCTTTGTTAGAACTCTGAATACAAATTCAGTAAATAAAAGCCAAGACTCAAGCTTTGGAGGTTCAGTATGTTTCAGAAGCCTGTGGTTCCCTTGGACATCAGAACAAAATTCCATCACAATGTTTGAGGAAAGCCCTTAGCTTCCTGGGATCTTCTCAGGGCTCAACAAAACCCTGTGGTTGTCTTTCAGGAAGCTTGACTTTAATAAATGAAGTTTAACTTAAATTTCAGAGGAAAATTAACTTGAGAAGTGAGCAGGACTGAGGAGCATAGCTCAATTGGTAGAATGGCTGCCTAGCATGCATACAAGCCTGGGTTCTATCCTGGGAACAGGAGACACCATCCCAGAAGAACGAATAATGAAGTGAGATTTTGCGAAGTCCACGCCCATGCTTCAGTGTGTCTTACTTTCTTCCCAAATGTCTCTCTTACTCTCAGCTCTTGCGTTTAAAATGTCTTTTAAAAGGAAGGAGGTCTGGAGAGATGGCTCAGTGGTTAAGAGCACTGGCTGCTTTTCAATTCCCAGCACCCACATGACGCCTCATAACTAACTCCGTTTCCAGGGGATCTCACCTTCACATCGATGCACATGAAGTGGTGGTGCACACCCTAGTCCCAGCACTCTGGAGGCAGAGGCAGGTGGATCTCTGTGAGGCTATCCTGGTCTGCAGAACTAGTTCCAGGATAGCTAGGGCTGTTAGAGAAACCCAGTCTCGACAAACCAAAAAAAAAAAAAAAAAAAATTCTGGATCAAGTTTTGTGGTGCACAGTTGTAACCACAGTGCTGACTCAGGAAGTGGAGGCCGGAGAATCAAGATCATCAGTTACGAAGTGAGTTCAAAATTTAGCCTAAATGTATGTTTGTTTGTTTCCGAGTCAGGGTTTCCCTGTAGCTCTGGCTGTCCTCACTCACTCTGGCCTTGACCTCAGAGATCCGCCTGCCTCTGCCTTTCGAGTGCTGGGATAAAAGAGAACTCCATAATGGAAAATCAGACACAGCTGAAGTAAACTGAGTATGGACAACAATCTTCCATGTGTCTAGCTTTCTCTGAGATTTGGGGAGATCGCTGCAGTCGGGGTATGAGGGCAACCAGACTTGGGGAGACCGCTGCAGTCCGGGGTCTGAGAACAGCCAGACTTGGGGAGACCGCTGCAGTCCGGGGTATGAGAACAACCAGACTTGGGGAGACCACTGCAGTCCGGAATATGAGAACAACCAGACTTGGGGAGACCGCTGCAGTCCGGAATATGAGAACAACCAGACTTGGGGAGACCGCTGAAGTCCGGGGTATGAGAACAACCAGACTTGGGGAGACCGCTGAAGTCCGGGGTATGAGAA